>OX459115.1:77733678-77976178 GCA_949775065.1 Brachyopa scutellaris | reverse complement strand
GGATAATATAGAATTTGTTAATAACTCGACTCCAGCGCCACCTATCGGGTCCAGATCCTTAGTTTATTCTTATTTATCCTTCCTCAGGTCCCAGACTATCTCTTTGCCAAATTACTTAACAATCGGTTCAGCGGTTTAGGCGTGAAAAGATTTTATCAATAACTTGATTCTAGCGCCACCTAGCGGGCGGCTTTTACACCTACGTCCTTTCTCACGTCCCAGACTATCTCCTTGCCAAATAACATTACAATGGGTTCAGCGGTTTAGGCGGAAAAGTTTTTGTCAATAACTTGACTCCAGCGCCACCTAGCGGGCGGTTTTTACACATATGTTCTTCCTCAGGTGCCAGACTATCTCCTGGCCAAATAGTATTGCAATCGGTTCAGCGGCTTAGGCGTGAAAAGTAAACGCACAAAAATATCAATTCATTTTTTTATATATAGATAATCAATTGCTGTGCATTAGTCTCGCTAAAACTCGAGAACGGTTCGACCGATTTAGATGATTATTTTTTTTTGTTTTGTTTAACTTGACTCAGGGATGGTTTATGAGAAAAGAAAATTCAGAAAAACCCCAATGAAATGCCGGAAAATCGAAAAAAATTTAATTTGGGTTTTGTATGGGAATTTTGAATTTTTATTTTTTTTTTTATATATATAGTAGGTATCTACGTTGAAAAAAAGTAATTTAAAACTAAAAAAAAATTAATCACAATTTTGATAAGCTAACAATATCTATCTGTCTGTCTATCTATCTATTTATTTTATTTAGTTATTTATTTTATTTTACTCAAAACTAGGTAGTACAAAAAGAATAACATTCTTACTATCAGTACTTAATTCTATATTTTAATTACAAAAATATCAAGAGTGCATTTATTATAACAATTTAATTACTATTTTGATTCAATTTAAGAATTCAAAGTATAATAGATAATTCAAAAAATTCAATGAAAAAAGTTCACTAAAAAAGAAAAAAAAAGGAATAGAAAGAAAAAGTAAAGAAGAAAAGAATAGAAAGAAAAAATAAAGAAGAAAAGAAGCGAAAGAAGCGATCTAGAAATTTCCTACGAAAAAATACTATTATTGTTGCTGTTTATGACATATTCGTATATAGCCCTACTGAAACTTTTGTGAGTTTTACACTGACGGACGGATAATGGCAAAGAATTCCAAAGCTTAATGGAATGGAAGAAAAATAATCTCTTGCTTTCCAGATAGTTAAAAGTGGGTAAAGTAATATGGAGAGTTCTGCTAGACACACCGAAGTTAATCTTTTCAAAGAGATAAGTTGGCTCTTTATTGGTTATTACGTTGAAGAGCAAAATGCAGCTTCTGCAGTTTAAAAATTCTTTGAGAGACAAACCCGTAATTCTTTTATTAAACATAGATACGTGATCAAAGCGTCGCAAGCCGAAAACATATCGTACAATAGTATTGTATGCGACTTGCAACTTTCACATTGAAACTGAATCGAGACAGCTGTAAACTGCCGCACTATAATTTATTATTGGAATCAATAAGGTTTTAGCAAGTCTCATTCTTGTGGCTTGAGGTGTAAATTTGGCAGAAACATTTAGCTGTCTCACACCACCATAAATAGATTTGACAATAAAATTCACATTATCAGCAGCCGTCAGCTGAGAATTTAAGAAGATACCAAGACTTTTCACGGAACTTAAATAAGGTATTGTTTTTGAAAATAATGAAATAGGGGGCAAGTACGAGGTATCAATTTTATGTTTAGAGAAAACAATACTTTTGGTCTTATCAGGGTTGAGATTAAGCCGATTTGATAATGTCCAGTTAGAAATAGCGTTCAAGTCCTCATTTATTCGGAGCACACAGTCCTCTGAGAGGCCACTTCGACATGAAAGATATATCTGCGCATCATCTGCGAAAATGTGCATAGAAACACTTTCGCAGACTTCCGGCAAATCATTTATAAATAGTGAGAATAAAAGGGGTCCGAGAATTGACCCCTGGGGAACGCCCGCTTTTACCATCAAAGGGTCAGAACTGTCACTCCCCATGTGTACAATTTGTGTCCGCTCTGATAAATAGCTTTTAATTAACATGACGGAAAGATGACTCAACCCAAAGAAATTTACAAGTTTATTGCAAAGAATTTCATGATTCACACTATCGAAGGCTTTTGAAAAATCTAAAAGACACAAGATAGATAATTTATTTTTATCGAATTCAACTCTTATATCTTCAAGAATTTTTATTGTTGCAGTTACACGACTGTGTTTGGATCTAAAACCGGACTGAATAGAACTAAGCAATTTGTTATTAGTAATATGAGTGTTAATTTGGTTTCTGATGATTATTTCCAAAATCTTGGAAAGGCAGGGTAAAATACTGATGGGTCTGTAATCTTCAGCACCCTTACATCTAGAATTTTTAGGTATTGGTATTACTTTAGCCCTTTTCCAAGATGTTGGAAATACAGATGTTGTTATGCAGAAATTTATAATATGAGTAAGCGTGTATAGAATATGGGGCAAGATAAGCTTAATAAACTTAAGCGGTACCCTATCCAGGCCAACAGCATTTGATTTAACACTGTTTACTGCCTCTAGAACATGAACTTCAGAAACACATACAAATGCTAGTGGTGATACATCTGCTCGTCTATTCAGAGTATTCGTTGAGCTTAAATCGGTTGCTGAACTTATGTAATTAGGAGAATTGGCTCCATGCGAGAGAAACAAAGTGTTCAGAAGATTAGGATCGATAATACAATCATTTTTACTAGATAAACTTCGAATACCACACCTTTTAATATTTTTCCATAACACACCACTAGGAAGATTTACATTGAGTTTCAAAGAGTAATATCGCATCTTTGCTCTTTTTACTTGGCAGACAACAGAGTTTCGTGCCGTTTTGAAAACTCTCCAATTCGTTTTGCTTTTATACCTCTTCCAACGCGAATAACATCTATCTCTTTCTTTGATAAGGCATTTTATTGCATTGGTAAACCACGGGATTCGAGAATCGATAGAACAAACTGTTTTTATTGGAACATGATCATCAAATAATTTCATAATCAGCAATTCGAGAAATTCAACTTTGTCATCTACATGAGCTAAATCCCAACATACATTCCAAGGACAAGACACACAATCCTGAGTTAGCTCATTCAATTTAACATTATTATAATCTCTATAACTGAATTGTCCAGGAATTGGAACTCCGTTCAAGTTTATGTCATAGGTCACGAAAATCAGATCATGGTAAGAAGGGATACCAGGCAAACTTAACTGGTCGAACAATAAGATTTTCCCACGATTCGCAGTCAGGAATACATCAAGCAAACTTGGTTCACAATTCGGGCGAAAGTGGGTAGGAGAAGAAGTGTTTACTACTTGAAGGCCACACATAGCGCAATCATCAAAAAGACTAGTGGATGCAGCATTGTTTAGAAGCAGGTCCTTATTCAAATCACCACACACTATAATAGGCGTTTTTCTTTTTTAGTTCAGAACAGAGCTTGAGTTGTCAAAAAAAATATTCGTGTTTCATTTTTAGCTCAGAGTGTTCAGAGTGTGGAACGTAGTGGAACGTGTGTTTCTTTATTCGTTCAGAGCGTGGGCTGAGCGCGCGAACAAATTGACTGAGCATCCTGAGTAAAATGCTGAGCGCAGCCAAAACAACATTTGACAGATAGGAAAAAATCGAAAACAATTGAAATGGCGGACGAGAATTTTTGTTATGGCGTAGAAGTTATTTAATACAATTTAATAATTGCATTAATTAATATTAATAACTAGTTTGATTATGCATAAACTTAATTTAAGGTTATAAATAAATGAAAAACAATTTAAGGTTATAAACGATTGAAAAATCATATGACAGCTAAGTGCTCAAGTGTGTTTCAAAATTAAATCAGAGCGCTCAGTGCTCAGACACGCTCTGAACACAATTAGTTCAGAGTGCGCTCAATTCGCTCAGACTCTTTTCAGAGCTCAGCTCTGAACTAATAAAGAAAAACGCCTAATATCAACGAAGTCAGCACTGTATTCGATCAACTTTGCAAACAGAGAGTCCAAGGGCAAGAGTTTGTGCGGATTGTACACACATGCTAAAAGACACTTACAGACATTATCAAAGACCTCAACAAAGATAAACTCAATGTTTTCGGATTCCTGCGAGGTGCTAACAATACGACACGAGTAAGAATCTCTACAGTATATTGCTACTCCACCTCCTCTTCTCAATAATCTGTCGTTGCGATAGAGTGTATATCCAGGAATATCAACCAGTCCATTAGGGACCTCAGGTTTTAGCCAGCTTTCAGAGATGCACAGATGTCCGTCTATCTGTCGGTCTGTCCGTCTATCTGACTGTCTGTCTGTCTATCTGTCTGTCTGTCTATCTATCTATCTGTCTGTCAGTCTGTCTATCTATCTGACTGTCTGTCTGTCTATCTGTCTGTCTGTCTGTCTGTCTGTCTATCTATCTATCTGTCTGTCTGTCTATCTGTCTGTCTGTCTATCTGTCTATCTGTCTTTCTATCTATCTGTCTATCTGCCTGTCTGCCTGTATATCTGTATGTCTGTACGTCTGTATGCCTGTATGTCTGTCTGTATGTCTCTTTCTACCTATCCATCTGTCTGTCTGCCTGTCTATCTGTCTGTCTCTCTGTCCGTCTATGGGTCTGTCTGTCTGCCTGTCTATCTGTCTGACTGCCTATCAATCTGTCTCTGTCTGTCTATATCAATTGACCAAAATGGATCATATTCACATTTCACCTGAAATTACGAAATTTTGTATCTATTACAGGTACCAAAACCACCAGTTGTTGAGTAACCGCACTGATGCTGAGTAGTATTCTTTATGTAGACTTTTTAAAAATTGTCATTTATGGCCGCCATCTTAAATCTTAAATCCGCCATGTTTAATTTCCTTACTTTATCGGTCCTATCTCTTAGAAAAATCGATTATGCCACCAGATACGAAGTATTAGCCTCCTATCAGTGGTGGCCTATGTTAAAATTTACGATTGTTTGGAAAAAAACAACTAAAATTTCACATTTTTTTCTGCTTTCAGCTGCCATATTTCAAAAATGGCGGCAAATAGAACAATTCTGTCCCCGGATTCGGAAAGCGCCGAAAAAATTACGATAGAAAATGTTTCTAAGAAAGCTTTGGTTGATTGACTCACTTAAAAGTAAACGATTGAAAACAGTAAAAAAATGTATGCCAATTGGGCTGAAACGGGTTAAGAAAAACGTAATCTGAAAATGTTTGCCAAAATCAGTTGGGTAGTTTTCGAGTGCTTAAAAGACATGCAAACAAACAAACATATGTACATACATACATTCATTTTATATAGTAGGTTTAAAGTCATTGAATTAACAAGTTTCATTTAATAACCAAACGACACTCAAACCATACACAGTGCCAATATTTCCGATCTCAATGAATTGGAGTTGGGACTCATAATCGCTTATGAAGAATTACAATCAAATTAATTTTAGGTGTCACGAATTCACTATTGTTGATCCAACAATAGTTAAGTACTTAAATAAAAATATATTCTGTATCAAACTATATTGTGAAAACGGAAGTATGTTTTTATACATTCTCCTACTCCAGTGATTCATGAATCAAGTAAAGATTAAGTAGAGTCGTCTGGGGTAAGACTGCGCAGCCGGTAAGAGTACGCAGTACCATTTTCTCTATCTGTGAAAGAATTAGCAAGAATTGCTAAATGAGAAAAGTGTGATTAACTAACCACCAATGAAGAACAACTGTTACGAAAATATTCCAATTAACAGTGCAAAGAAAAACAACAAGGAAAAGCCTGATTTTGTTAAAAAAAAAGTCAATTTTTAAAAGTGTGTCAAAAAAGCGCGGCAACTCGATGTCCCATAAGTGGTATGTAGGCATAAACGGTGTATATTTGTGTTTGATTTAGGATACAATTTTAGTGGATAATATTTTTCCTTCTTAGATTTTCAATACAATGAAAAAAAAAAGAGAGTGCAGTCGTTCTGTGTGTAAGAGTGCGCATTGCTTTCTTACCCAGTATTCAACTTTTTATAAACTGATTAGAATACAATTAGGATAATAACAGGGCTATTAAGTTCTGCCGTAAGATGCAAGTACGAAAATTGCGACTTAAAATGGTTGCACACTCTTACCCATACCTCTGCGCACTCTTACCCTGACTTCGGGGCAAGAGTGCGTAACTTGACTTACTTTTGTTTTTTGATCAAAACATATGAAACATTAAAAAAAAAAACCTAAAATATTTTTGTATAAATTTGTTCCTAAAGTATAGAGCTACCAAATAATAGGCTCTTTTGTTTGTTATCTGTTGTAAATTTTCCAGAATTTAAGTCCGAGGTCCAAAATGCGCAATCTTGCCCCGAACGACTATACATATTTAACTCAAACATCGCGTAACATACGGGGAAGGGTTAAACAACGACTGGGAGTTAAATTAAAAATTAAAATGTCGGATTTGGCCCGCGTTATTTCTACATAAAACCACATTACAAGAGGAGCGTTTTACCTAATAAGTAACACGACTGTTTTAGTACACGGGCGAAGCCGGTCGGGACAGCTATTTTAAATAAATTCTTATGTTTATCGCTTATTTCTGTTAATATCATACATTTTTTCACAAAATAACTAGTCTTTCTATCGTCGTTCTTAATTAGTTCGCCAACCATTTCAAAGCACGTAATTGAATTTTGTATTTTAAAACTTGTATTTTAAGTTTGTTATTACTTGTTTTTCTTACTTAAATATTGTATTAACAAAATACATAACAAGGTAGAATATCTTTCAACCCTAAGCAAAAAAAAAAATCGAATATATTATTCATATTGGCAATAAAATAAAATTAACAGGAAGCAATAAAGAGGAAGAAATGATTTTAGGCATTTAAGCTTCGATAACTTTGATAAATTCCTCTCAAAACTTTTTATTGCCGCTATTTGGCATATCGGTCGCCGTGGCCGTGGTGGTTAGTGCGTTGGACTACCAGGCAATGCTGCCCGGGTTCAACTCCTGGTCGGGTTTAACACCTAAGAGTTTTTTCACGGTGCCACCTCTTTCGAATGTCTGACAAGCATCAAAGAGTATCATATGTCACGATTGAGCTTCTCAACTCGCCGTTCGGGGTAGGCAAAAAACTGTAGGTCCCTTCCATTCGTGCAAAAATATAATACGCACACACAAATGGTTGCGAGAAGCAGGACCAGGTTCACCTCGAGCTGTAGCGCCAACTAAGTAAGTAAGTATTTGCCATATTTACTCTCCGAATTCTTCTCACAACTGGGCAATTTTTATCACACAATACACAATCATGCATGGACAAACAAAAAAAAATAACAATTTTTTTTAACATCATGCAATCAGCATGCGTAATCGCACAATCAACACTATATACCTTCAGTTTGTATGCACAATCACTGGATTGTGCATGCGTGCTTGTGCGGTGTATGGTGCCTATAGTTTTGGAAAACAGCACACAAATGACAGGCAAAGCGACTTGACTCTGACAATCGCCAATGACAATCGCTTCCGTTCACATACTCCTATAACTAGTTGCATTAGGGGCAACTTGAGTAATTGCCATTTCGTGAGAAAACTTAACGTAGGATTTTGACAGTAGCTTCCGATTGCTTTTCACAATATATTATAGTTTACGAAAAATAACAAGTTATCAAACCTATAGTTCAGTCTTTATTCAACCGATTACCGAACAATCTGTCTCATAGAACGTCATAGAGCTACAACGGTAACGCTAACCTGATATGCTCTGTTTGGAAACTGTGGAATATGTTTTTGAAACTATTACATACTTATAAAATTCCAAACAGTAAATTGAATTATAAAAAATATCTAAACGTATGTAGTTTTGTTTTCTCACGCCTATAAAATACTATTTACCCGCCTAGTAGGTAACAAAAAGATAAGACCTACAACGAAAACCATTTTAACGAATTTGAAAACAATAAACTAACGAACTTTGATATGTCTATAATGTATAAAAGTTTGAGATGCAGTCATTTCGATTACTTTGGATACTTAAGTACCTATATATGTTATGTCGTAGACAAAAGCAGGTAAAAAAAACATGCCAAACGAACTGTTTAATGAAAGTGGATGAGCCATGCGATTACTATCCTATATGAACATACGAGTCCATATGTAATCCGATAACATATCGTAATCGTATGGAATTTAATGTTTTGTTTAAGTGCTAAATATATGTATACAATGAGTTTTAGTTAAAAGTCATTAAAGAGCCTAGGATTTCACTATTAAATAATAAAACTAAATAGTTAAAGCTATATTTAATAATGTGCAATAATCATTTGCCGATTCAATTAAATAAGAAAGGAACCACTAAAATCACAGAAACTAGTATGCATGTACATAATGTACTGTGTAACTCGTACACAAAGAATACTAAGAAATTAATGCAAGATTTTTTATATGTATACAAATTACAATTTTTCATTATGCCTTCTACGTCAGAAAATGTGTGCCTACAGTGTGTTTAAATTTAAGTATTATAAACAACTTGCCTTGGGTCCGGTAATATTAACTTTTTGCTTGCTCTTGCTGCGGGGGTGCATTTAGATTTTTCCATTGCCATTAAATAGCTGACATCGGCCAAAACAGCTTCGAGGTCCGCCATTATCGTGCAATTCTAACTACTGCCGTAGACAACTACTAAAATTACGTTTTATGAGCAAATGCACTTATGCTTAATGTAATAATTGTAGTTTCATATTTCCAATTAACATTTTTTCAATACATAGGTCAAAAGCGCAAACAATTTGATATTCAACATTTAACAACGACGTACATTGAACTTTTTCTGTACCCAAATAATTTTTTTTTAGGTTTTTCAATCTGCCAAGTTGACAGTAATATTAAGTAGTAGATGCTTTATTCTAATTGGACTAGTTTGCCTACGCAATTTCCAAATAATACTACGTTTACACCGAGCCAAAATTCCAGGGGCCAAATTACCGCATCCGTTAGGCCCTGGCTACACGGTCAATGGCATACTAGGTATTGAAAATCTCACCGTGGCTACACACAAAATGTGTTGAGGGAAACACTTTGAAAACAGAACACACAACATCCGTGCTCCGTCCTGCACAGAGAATATTTTTTTGAGTTTTCCGTGATGTGAACCCTCCGACGCACATTGGCACAAGATACCTCAAAAACTGGAATTAATTCCTGTGATGCGCTAGCTTTGCTGAAAATATTTTTTTTTATATAAAAACTAGAAAGACCACATTTGACTTCATGAAGTTTTTTTTTTTTTAACATTAATCTTGAGGTGGTCCTCAAGGCGTGTCCTTAAAAATTAATTTTTTTTATCTGATGTTTGAAATCCTGATTCCTTGATAAGGTTAAATAACTCCATCCTTGTTAAAAACAAAATGTTGGAATGCGAACCTACGCAAAAATAATGGACATTTAGAAATATATAAGAATCTACTAAGCACATGTTATAAAGTAGTTGATTCGGAAAAACTAAATAAAAAAAAAGGAGCACATATGAGCACCGGTTTTCTTTGTAAATCTGCACACAATAAGTCAAATTATATCAACATACAAAAATGTCGGTGTGGAAATGTATGGAAACTAACTTTTACTTTAAAAGTTTATGAACTTTGTTGCAGCCACCTGTAAAGGGAAAACTTCAAATTAAATAAGAATTCATTAGGAATTTGAAATATAGATACAATAAACAAACAATTCCTCTACAAAACAGCTGTTGGCTTTGACTTGTGCCTGTCATGTCATTTTGTGTGTGCGATGTTATCTATCAAGTCCATCTTTTGGCAGATAGTTGCATAAATGGGATATTTTTCTTTGCAATCCGGGGACAGAACCCAAATCCTTTTCAAAGATGGGAGTAAAAAAATAAGTTCATTTCGAGGGCCAAGATTTAAGAGAAATCATGTCAGGATTGGATGATCTGGCAAAGGAGAGAGTAGTGGTTTTTTTTTTGTGTGGTCTTTGGACAAATTCAAAAACCATGCAAGAATTAAAAGACAGTGGGTGGCGAGACTAAATGTCTCAGTCGTGTGGTGTTGTGTTTTTTGTTTATTTGAAAAGTCTTAATTGATATAATAGGCAGTTCTTATGAAAGTTTTTTTTATATGAAACCAGTGTAAATTAAATGTGCATCTAGGCGGTCACATAGCAATCCACATTGGGACCGTGGCCGCCGCATATATAAATCCTACACACCTAATTTTGAGAATAAAATCAGTTTTTATATATATGTATGTATTAATATATGTGTATATGTATGTTCAACACGTGTTTGCAGACATAAAAGAACAAAAAGTGACAACATTATGTAGAGGCCACCAAGGTCAAGCACCGCAGATGACCCCAGCCACGCATTCATACATAATGCATGAATTCTCAATACATCAAAAAAAAAGAAAAAAACAATAGTTAATCACACATAACATATACGTTAATATCAATACAAATCCACAACACTGTAGATTATGTAAGAAAAATCATTATATAAGGTAATATATATATATATGTATGTATATATTACACCGTAGAGCAAATATTTAATTCAAGTTTTTCTCTTTCTGTCATTTAAATTAAGTTTTTTTTTGTGATTATTCTTTTTTTGTTACATACCCGTGGGCTGATTTAATTTTTCTGTTAAATTCTGTAGTATAAAATTTTAGTGTATAATTTCGTTCCCCCCCCCCCCCCCCCCCTGCGATTAGTTTGCTGCGATTTCTCTTAAACGTTTATTTAATTTTGTTGTTGTTGTACACCTAAACTGAGCTCACTTTAGGTAAGGCCCCCGTATTGTTTTGCGAGTACGAAAAGGTACAGATAGGCCGGGGAAGATTTTTGGTAAATTCTTTTTTGCTATTTTGTTTTGTGCTGCAATGCACTTGTACATATTTATTTTCTTGTTTGTTAAGTCAGTTTCCTCCTTTTTTTGTGCGTACTTAAAGGTAATAAAATCATGTACAATCACGCCCTACCATTGAAAATCTGTGTTTTTGTTTCGGGTGTTACGATAGTGACATGAGTCGCTAGGGTTTGAAGTTTCAGGGGGTGTGAAAGGACGCAGTTCTTCCGGCTGATGGTTTGAGATGCGAGGCATCCGAACGTTTGGGGAAGTCCAATATGGCCGCCGGACTTCCAGGTAGGGAGGGTATCGAACATGGCCGCGCTGACCAATATCAACAGCGCCCCTCAATGTGGTATCACAGCGTCCGTCCGTTCCAAGTAAGTAGAAAAGTGTTTAGTTCTTTTTGGCACGATTTATGTTTTTGTTTGTGTAGGTTAGTTGTTTACGGGGGGCAAGAACCAACCCAATTCCGGCGAGCGGAGCCGCGCATCGCAAGCGTGACGCGCTCCCCGTGAACAACCCTCTTTCCTTTCCCGTCACATCCTATCCTAAGGTCCCATCCACATCCTCATTTCCTGTCCAATTTTCAAATTCCTAACTCCACCCACTTCACATATACATAACAGTGGCGCTCAACGTCCTGTTTCCGTTTCCTGTCCTCTATGTAGTCATATGTCCTCAATTGTCCTTGTTGTCAACATCAGAAAACCCATAAGTCTTCGCCAGAGACATTACAAAGTCTCAGTGTCAATTGCGATGGGTGAATATGATGTTGACAACGACGACAATTAAAAATCTGTTTTGTCCTGTCTGTTCTCTTCCTCTTTTCTTTTAATTGTATCTTTATCTTTCTCTATTCTTAAATTTCAAATTTCACTTTTCATTGTATCGTCTTCTAGTTTTAGTTATATGGATACAGTGGCCGTGTTTGATGTGTTGTTCGTCATAATACGTTGCATTGTCCCATCCTCGTAGTTTAGTTCTTTCTTTATTTGTTTTGTGTGTTGTAACCGTCTCCGTTTCAAGTCTGCCACCAATAGTCCATTAAGTGACAGAGTGGTATTGCGGGAACGGAGACAAACACAACGGAGTGAGACCTTTTTGTTTTTTGTTTTAAGTTTAGATTAGTCATACATACCACTTCGAGGGAACAACAAAGTCCGTCTGCAGTCCACAATAAACATCGCTTAATGGATGCCGAAAGCAGCTCAGGTCGTCCACGTGTCGCCAACACTTAGCCGAAGACAGCAACCTGAAGCACCCCCGTACACATCACAACACATAAAAATATATATAAGGACACATATAGGCCCTGGCTACACGGTCAATGGCATACTAGGTATTGAAAATTTCACCGTAGCTACACATAAAATTTTTTTTTTCTTCCATAGACACTATGAGAATAGCAAGCGCGTGCTCATAGTAGTGTCAGATTCTTACTGACCAAAAACACCACCCTTCGATATAAATTTGTTAGATACTGCAACTAAGTTATACTACTTATCAAGCAATTTTTCTATCACGAAATATAAACGTTTGGCAGGTTACTTTCCAATGAAAGATCCTGCATGTTCCACAATTTAGACGCGGTTAATCCTTATCTCGCCAAGTCGAAAGGTTTTGTTCTTTGTAGTCGGCGCAATAAATTGCTCTCATCCAAAATAAGTAGGACTGTATTATTAACATGTCCGATTAGTCGGTTTCTATGTTTTCGCGCGAAGCTTCTACTTTCAGCTTCGATTGTCGGAATTCCGAGATCCCTGTGGATATCGTCGTTTCTAGCATACCACGGTGCTTGGACAATTTCTCTTAGCACTTTATTTTGAAAGGTTTGTAAAATATTGGCATTTGTTTTCTTGGTACAACCCCAAAGTTGTATACCGTAGGTCCACACCGGCTTTAGCACTTGCTTGTATAAAAGCAGTTTGTTCTCGGTACTGAGGTGGGAATGTTTTCCGATCAACCAGTACATTTCTCTATATTTGATATCTAGTTCTTTACGTTTCATTTTCACGTGCGAATTCTACTTCAACCTTGCGTCGAGTGTCATTCCCAGGTATTTGGCTTCATTTGCAAAGGGTATTCGGGCCAAATTTATAAAAATGGGCAAGTCATTAATTTTCCTATAAGTGAAATTCACGTGAAGAGATTTAGTTCCGTTAAGGGCGATCCGCCAGTCCTTCGTCCATTCATTTACTTTATTTAAACACACAAAATGTGTTGAGGGAAACACTTTGAAAACAGAACACACAATCTCCGTGCTCCGTCCTGCACAGAGAATTATTTTTTTGAGTTTTCCGTGATGTGAACCCTCCGACGGTCGGAAGAAAATGAAAAAATGTATGAGAAATGAAACGCTTTGAGAAAAGAACATGCATCTTCCACCGAGAATTATTATCAAATCGGATTTTCGGTGTGCTTTTGGTGAAATCAACCCTTCTCGTTTCAACTCACATAAAATATACCTGTCTCACTGAAAAGAATCGGTATGGAATTGATCGTGTAGCCAGGCACATACACTTACAAACAACACAATTGTATTAAACATTCACAAAAAATTCAGATACACAATAAAAACACATATTTGCATAACTCACAATTTCCATTTTTTTATATTTTCTTATTTATTCCTCTATTCAGTAGGTTAGTACAATTTTTGTGATAAGTTTGGTTTACAGATTTACACAAATATATTTTTCTGCATATTGCTGCTGTACAACATATATTTGTATACTTATTTATTTACATTTCTTTTGATTTCTAGTTAGTATTTGTTTCCATCCACTACACAATTTACATTTTTTTGTTTTTCTGTTAAGCCTACTTTTCGTTTTTCCTTCTTGGTTGTAAGTTACTTCTGGTTTATTTTTATTTCATAAGTTTACCTTTCGCTTTACTTTACTTATAACATAGTTGTTCTTTTTGATTTAGGATCTAGTCCGGGCAGGGCCCGGATTTCTATGCAAATGCATATATTTTTTGGACATCCTTCGAAGCAAATGAATCAGATAGTTTTTCGAATTGAAACATTTGCTTAAAAATGGCAATCAATCGTTAACGCATATTTTCGCATATTTTGGTATAAATGCATTTTTTGGTATAAATGCATATTTTGGCATATTTCAACAATAAATGCATATTTCTCGTGCAGATTTCAAAAAAATTAACTTTAAAACTTAAAAAATTGATTTCACCGAAATGCAAACGAACCTTAGAAATTCTATCTTTCATCTGGAAAAAAATTATATTGATAACTGTTTGCTGTTTGCTATTTCTACCTGATCAAAACAAATTTTAACTTGGAATGAGAAACATTAAAATATTGTATATCCTAACGGTACGAATTTATTTCAATAAATATTTTGTTTACAATTCTCTTCAAGTGAGTTATTTTTTTTAGATAAAATGTCGAAAGTTAAGACCTCTGTGGCCGGTTATTTGTGCAAATATGTTTCACATAATGCAGATGTATGTAAAAAAAAACTTTATGGTACATATATGTTAACACGGCATATTCAATGCATTTGGACAACTAGTACCTTATTTAAATGAGATTGAAATGCAATATTTTTTATTTTCTTTTCAATTAAATGAAGTTTATTTTGTTTATTTATTTATGAAGTTTTTTTTCTTATTGGTGTTAAATAAAAGACTGCATTTTTTTTAAATTTTCAACTTTTTATTATTTTTCAAAGCATATTTTCACTTTTTAGGCGCATATTTTCTCATTTTAGGCGCATATTTTATGCACATATTTTATATTTTTTGGCGCATAAAAATCCGAGCCCTGGTTATTAGTTACTGTTTTACAGTCATAAGTCTATTATTTCGTTTGTTTACTTATTAATTAATTTATTTATTTATTTATTTATTTATATCTTCGTGTTGCATTCACTTAGGTTTAACTAGTTGTTAGTACATATAATATTATTTATTCATTATTTACATTTTCAAGTTATTTGTTTTTTTGTGTACATTTAGTTTTTTTGGTAGGGTTAATAGCTACTTTTGCTCACTTCGGTCTTAGGTCACATTTTCTTTTGGTGACATAATTATTTATTTATATCCATATGAGAACGGACTTACGGAAGAAGTCGTAAACATATACATAAGTGGAAAAAGTGAATCAGTGTATAAGTGTCAAACTGGATAGAAGAAAATCTGCCAGACACAAATTATTTGAAGAAATAAGAACAAAACGAATTAAAGACATGGCCAACGAGGATCAGAACCAAAATCGGATCGAGAGATTGCTAGAATATTTATGCAATGATCGATCACATCGAGAATTTTCTCACATAAAGGAGTTCAGTGGCGATAGAACGCAATTATTCAAATTTGTCTGCGATGTTAAAGAAGTACTACAGAAAACATTGCCAGCCAATCAATTAGCAGTATGGACAGAAATTCGACAAAGGAAAATTACTGGAAGAGCACTGGATGCTGGATCTCGTAGCTGTTCACCAACTCACCACATGGGAGGAAACCAGGGAATCGTTTAAGCTGAACTTCAGACCAACGGGAGACAAGCATGAACTCACCAGCAAAATCAACAGTATTCGCGTAAGTTCAATTCAAGATTTATGCAACAAAGTAGATCATGTTATAAGTGAAATTAACGCACTAGCCATTTTTGAAACTAAGCAGGAATTATTCAGAAATAAATGTATTATGATATTACTACCTAAAATAGAGGAAGTAGTAGCGGGAAACCTCGCAATGGAAATAGCAGACAATTATAATATAAGTGAAGTTAAAAGAAAATTGATTAAATATATAGGGTATGATTCAGGAAATTTAAAACAATCGGCAATTTCCCGAGGAGAGCAAAATTTCAGAAAATATAAATATTCGGGGCAAGATAGAAGGTGTAATCTAGTGCCAAACAGAATCAGTAATGACGATTTTATTCGAAACAACAGTTACCAACAAAATTTAGGAAAGCAAAATAGTAATGGTCTGAACGGGTTCCATAGAAAATATAACAACCAGCAAAATTCAGGACAAATAAGACAAAACAATGATTTTTCTCGACAAATTTTTAATAATCAGCAAAATTCAGGACAAATAAGACAAAACAATGATCTTTCTCAACAGAGGTATAATAACCAACAAAATTCAGGCCAGATAATACAAAGACAAACCAACAATGGCTCTCGACAAATGTATAATACTCAACAGAACTCAGGGCAATTTCGGCAAAATAGTGGTCGGTGGAGACAAAATTATTCCCAACCTATGGATACTGATAATATTTCACAAAGACAAGAGGAATCTGTAGAGGAAAATGATTTAAGAGAAAATCCAAAGTTTTTTCTGAACGAAGCCTCGGAGGAAAACTTTTGGTAACATTTAGATTACATGATCAGCAACACAATTGTTTAATAGATACAGGCAGTACTATGACCGTACTTAATACATATAAAATAAATCCCGAACATTATCAAGTGCTCGGAGAAAAAAAAATTATAGTTAATACCATAAATGCAAAAAATGCAGAAACACTAAAATTATATAGCTTTCCAATACCTGAAGAATTTGGGTACAGTGATACCTACCTTAAGGTCTATGGAAAAGAAATGAAGGATAAGAATTATAGTTTATTAATAGGAATGGACACAATTGTTAGAATGGTTAAAAGCATAGACTTCGGAAATAAATCAATTACTTTGCTAAACGGGACGTTATTAAGAACCGTAACAGACATTCAACCAATGATAGCATGTTATGAATTAGAAAAAGATAGTTGTATAGATCTATCACACTTAAATCAAGAGGAACGGGATTCGATTATTAAACTAATTAACAAATATAAAACACTACAGTATCATGAGGGAGATCAATTAACGAACACTCGGAGTATTATGCACGAGATTCGGCTAAATACTGATCAACAGATATACTCAAAATTATATAGATTACCCCCCAAGCATGAGGAGGAGGTTAATAGACAGGTTATTGAATTGGAGGAGCAAGGGATTATTAGGAAATCTGGTAGCCGCTATGCTTCTCCTATAGTAGTTGTGGCTAAGAAACCAGACAAAAATGGAAAAGTTGAATACCGTTTATGTGTCGATTATCGTAAACTAAACGATATTACGATCCCAGATAAATTTCCTTTGCCCAATATTGAGAATCTACTCGATAAATTGGGGAAGGCACAGTATTTTTCCACCCTTGACTTAGCCAAGGGATATTATCAGATTTTAGTTAGTCCAGAGGACATTCACAAAACGGCATTCGTTACTCCTACCGGTCTATTTGAATTTGTCAGGATGCCGTTTGGACTAAAAAACGCACCGAAGACATTTCAAAGACTTATGACTGAGATTCTCAGAGAGGAAATATACAAAACATGTGTGGTCTACATTGATGACCTTTTAATATTCTCCACCTCTCTTCAAGAGCATCTAGTGGCACTTGATAAAATTTTCAAGATTTTGGCTCAGCATAATTTAAAATTGAAACCAAGTAAATGCTCTTTCTTAAAGAAAGATACTGAGTTCTTGGGTCACATCTTGACTAAAGATGGGATGAAACCCAATCCGAATAAGGTAAAAGTAATATTAGATCTACCCCTTCCATCTAAAGAAAAGGAACTAAAGGGTGATTTTTTAGCTGGTTTGGTTTTGGCAACACTGGTTTTGACAGCTGACGTGTGTTTAGTACCTTGTGTCACTGTCAAACAGCTTCAGATTGGTTTGCAATTTAACCATGGATCGTCTTACAAATGAACAACGCTTGCAAATTATTGAATTTTACTATCAAAATTCGTGCTCGGTTCGAAATGTTCATCGCGCGCTGCTTCCATTTTATGATCGGCATTCTCGACCTTCTGAGCAGTCTATTCGGAAGATTGTGACCAAATTTCGCACCAAATTTACTTTGTTGGACATTAAACCACCAACACGTTTACGTACTGTGCGTAGTGAAGAAAATATTGCGGCCGTATCAGCTAGTGTGACAGAAGACCGCGAAATGTCGATTCGGCGCCGTTCCCAGCAGTTAGGCCTTTGTTACAGCACTACGTGGAAAATTTTGCGGAAGGATTTGGGCGTAAATCCTTTTAAGATACAGCTGGTGCAAGAACTAAAGCCAGCCGACCTACCACAACGCCGAATTTTTGGTGAATGGGCTCTTGGAAAGCTGGCCGAGGATCCGCTTTTTTATCGAAAAATTGTGTTCAGCGATGAGGCTCATTTTTGGTTGAATGGGTACGTAAATAAGCAAAATTGCCGCATTTGGAGTGAAGATCAGGCAGAAGCATTGCAACAGCTACCAATGCATCCCGAAAAAGCCACTGTTTGGTGCGGTTTATGGGCCGGCGGCATTATTGGGCCATATTTCTTCAAAGATGATGCGAATCGCAGCGTTACTGTCAATGGTGAACGCTACCGAGCGATGATAACAAACTTTTTTTTGCCCGAAATGGAAGTTCTTGACTTGCATGATATGTGGTTTCAACAAGACGGTGCCACATGCCACACAGCACGCGAAACAATGGCGCAATTGCTTATCGAGTTTGGTGAACAGTTAATTTCACGTTTCGGGCCGGTCAATTGGCCGCCTAGATCATGCGATTTGACACCATTAGATTATTTTTTGTGGGGGTATGTCAAGGCTAATGTCTATAGGGACAAGCCCGCTTCGATTGACGCACTGGAAGCCAACATCCATGCATTCATTCGTGAGATACCGGCCGATATGTGTGAAAGAGTATGCCAAAATTGGACTCAGCGGATGGGCTACCTGAGACGCAGCCGCGGTCAACATTTGCATGAAATTATCTTTAAACATTAAATTGCAAGGTTCAAACTATCGATTCAAATAAATATTTCATTCATTTTTTCGAATTTTTTGTGTTTTTTTTAAAAAAAAAGTTCTCAACCTCTTAAGAAATCACCCAAAGGATTTTTGGGAACAACCGGGTTTTACCGGAAGTTTATAAAAGACTATTCTAAAGTCGCCTTTCCTTTGGTAAAGTACTTAAAAAAGGGTAACAAAATTAACCTTAATGACCCAGAATACATCCGCTCATTTGAAACATTAAAGACAATTCTTACAAGTCATCCGATATTAAAATACCCCGATTTCACAAAGTCCTTTTCACTGTACACGGATGCAAGTAATTTCGCGATAGGAGCTGTCTTGACACAAGATAGCCAACCTGTTTGCTACGCATCCCGTACACTAAATGATCATGAACGAAATTACTCGACTACCGATAAAGAGTTTCTGGCTATAGTATGGGCAACATCATACTTTAGACCATATCTCTGGGGTAAGAGATTCACGATCATTACCGACCATCAACCAATAAAATATCTCAACAAGAAGTATAACGGGAAGGAGTTCAGCCAAAGAAATCAACGCTGGCTACTAAAATTACAGGAGTTTGAGTTCGAAATCCATTATTTAAAAGGTAGAGAAAATAAAGTAGCGGATTTTCTCAGCAGAGTTGACTCTTTCGCTATTGAAAACAATAACACAGACTTAGATAATCAGACTATACATTCCACTAACGAGCAAATGCTTGATCATATCACCATTTCGGATGGAATAGTGAATAAATACAAAACCCAATTAATTCTTACAAGATCTCCTGAAAAAGAATTTGAAATATCTCATAAGAGACACATTATCTATGTCGACCTATGTAAATCTTTGGACCATTGGAAAGAATTGTTTAAACGACATATTACAAAAGGTCGAATCGGAATTTATTCGGAAGTTACCGATAGTGAATACAATATTATACAGCAAAATTTAATAGATTTATTTGGTCATGATCAAGAAATTAAATTCACTCGGCTCACCCGAAGAGCAAGAGAGTTCGAAAAGGAAGAAGATCTTCACAAACAGATATCACTTTATCATACAAAAGAGAGTAGTCATTCTGGTATCATTGAAACTTATCATACACTGAAGAATGAGATATACTATCCTAAGTTAATAAAACACATCCATAGAATAATAGGCAACTGTCAGACCTGTCTCACAAGCAAATATGATAGAAAACCTGTAAAACCTAAATTTCACTTAACGGAAACACCCAGTAATAGAAATGATATCATCCACATGGATATATTCCATTTTAACAAGCAAATATACATGACGTTTATTGATAAGTTAACGAAACAAGCATATGTGTACCGATTACAAAGTAAAAATTATATTCACAAAATTGAGAGCTTAGAAGAACACATCAGCAAAGTGGGGAAGCCAAGGAAAATCATCACAGATAATGAATTCAAATCTGCAAATATTTTAGAATTTTTACGATTGAAAGAAATCGAAGTACATTTCACCAAGCCGAATTCTCATACAGGTAATTCGGACATTGAGCGGTTACACTCAACCATCCTAGAAATACTGCATACTATCAAAGACACAGAGCTTTCATCGCATATGAAACTGTTTAGGGCCTTTTCAATATACAACAAAAGATTCCACAGTACATTGGGCACCACTCCTAATAAAACTGAGAACATTGACAAAAAAATGCTTATGGAAAGAATCCAAAAACAAAAGATACAAAAGCTGGGGAAATTGAATAGTAAACGAGAAAATTATATAGAAACACGGTCTGAGGGGTTTATAAAGAATTATAAACATGTCAGGCATAAGGATGAGCCTTATTATAGAAAAGCGAAATTAAAAAATGTTCATGAATGTAATATTAAACGACCCCCTAAATTTCCAGATTTGGACGTTATTAACAGCAGTAATGATGGTCATACCGACAACAACGGCAATACTCATTGTTCAACCAATTCGAACTAATAACGGGTTCACAATTATCAATATGGGAACTATCCAACTGGTAGAAGAAACTCAAACCATACTACATATAATAGACTTAGGATCTTTACAAGAAATTGCATACAAACTTAAAACAGAATTACACCCAGACAAATTTTCAGAAATTTTCAATGAAGTAGATATTATTTGCACAAAAATTTCGGCAATACTTCCTCCGGAAAAAAATCATCAGAAAAGAGGATTAATAGATGCAATAGGAAGCGTTCAGAAATGGCTCTTCGGCACAATGGATAGTACAGATAGGCAGGAAATAGAATCACACTTAAAAGTAATAGAGGTAAACAGCCATAATAGTATAGAAACTTTAAATAAGCAAATAAGTCTCAACAACAATTTTGCAGACAATATTAACAACCTAAAATCATTACTCGACAAAGATAGACAAACCGCAATTTCTTTATATTCCTCCATGACAGCAGCACAACAAACTCTTTTAGAACGACAACACAAAACTGAAATCCTAATAAAACTTAAATTCATCGAATATAAGTTAGACGATATCCTAAATACACTTTCGGTAGCTAGATTAGGGGTGATACACCCAAGTATTCTTTTTCAAAATGAACTGGAAGCGATTCATTTGGATCTAAATAAAATAAAACTAACCAAAGTAGGCGTAATGAAGTATCAAAGAAATAAATTAATTATAGCTATTAAAGTACCAACCAAATATATAGATGTACCATGTAAGAAAATAGTGCCTATACCGAATAAATTTAATACAGAAATTGTAATCGATAAAGATGTAATTATCGAGTTAAAAAATAAACAGTATCAATACAATATGAATGAATTCCACATAAAAGATTTAAAATTAAGAAATAAATAAAGAATTTTCAGTAGAGAGTATAGATGACAATACATATGTAATCAAAAATGCAAATAACACAATCATAGAAAACAATTGTGATGACAGAATTTTTAATATTACGCAAAATTATTTATTGCAAATACAAAATTGTTCAGTAAAAATAAATGATCAAATGTTAAACGCTAAGCCTTTAGAATTTGTATACAAATTTCATTATGAATCCGAAAAGGAAATAATTATGAATAGTAACTTAAATTTCGAAAACGTAACTCTGAAAAATATGAATAACATTGAACCAATTGTTGAATTAACGTATCATAAAATAAATACATATTTTGTAACCCCAATTTTGACTGTCATACTTATAATCATCATTATAGTTGTCTCCATAATCTATTGTAAACATAGAAAAATTAAAATTAAAAATGTAATTGAAAATCCAGTCGTAATTCCTCAAGTAATTCCATCCAATGTAATTTTGCAAACTGTGGACAGTTTTGACTTAAAGGATGGAGGAGTTACATATTCAGTAGACAACATTGAAATTAAAAACCAAAATGCACAACTGAAAGTGAAACCACTTCCAGTTGAGCGAGCAATTTAAGTAGAATCATGGAGATAAACATAAAGATAAACAAAATGCACAATTGAAAGTGAACCACTTGCAATTGTGCAAATTCCATTTAAATATGACACCAAGAATGATGTGGGCGTTCTGTGGTGTCCAAGTTGAATTCTCTTATGGAATTCAACGATGATCACTTCTTGTACAACTCCTCGACTAGTTGGTCGAAAATAAAATCTTTGTCCAAAAATAAACTTTGTCTTTAATATTGTTTTGGTGTTCTTATTTTACTTGCGCGACATAATGGATCGCAGACATGGTGCCTGTGAGTCGAGAGATGAGTTCTTTACGGCAATTTCAAAACTGCGATCCCAACTCCGGATCCCAATCCCTGAGATGGAGTTGGTGAGAATTCTAAAAAAGAATCTAAATTAAAAGATAGGTAGGCTGGTATACCCAATGGCTATCTTCACACTAGACCAGCTGAGATACGCCTGCAAGGACAGCGAAAACATGTTCCCGCGCAGAGAGGAGCCGAAACACCATAGGCCACCTGCAAAGTACCAGATTAACGAAATAAGTTATGAGTACGAAGATTTTTACTCACCTGAGGAGCATGTTGAGGCAGTGCAGTATCCAGGTTTTCGTCCGAGACCACCGCCTAAACTGTCCGTTCAGAAAACCTTGATCTGCTGGAATTTCCGAAGAGAAGGCCATTCGTTTATGGACTGCCCATCGCAAAACAGCAATATATTTTGCTATAGATGCGGCCAGGAGGAGGTAATAACTCCAAAATGTCGACGTTGTTGTCCGGAAAACCGGACAATGAACGCGAAATCGTCGGGGGAGTCGCGTTCGACACAAACCCCCGACCAGTATCAGTAAGTGAGCAAGGGTCACAAACGGTTGATGAACACGGTCATCAACCCACAATTGACCAGCCGTATAAAATATTAAAAAGGCCGAATCATGTGTTAGTAGAAAATAAGGATTTAGTTAGTAGAAATAGAATAGAAATTAAGCCGTTCCATGTTAGGATTAGGGATTATAATTGGATAAGAAATAGGATTTTTAATAATAATGGGGGTTATGTGTCAAAAGCGATTATGAAAGCTAGACTTAGATATAAGAAACGTAGAGAGCTAAGGAAGAGTATTGCGTCGACAGTGATAAATGCTGCAACAGACCCTAGACCATACGCAAAAGTCAAAATAGGAAAAAAATAAGTTTTTGGACTTTTGGATAGTGGGGCTAGCATTAGCATTTTAGGAAAAGACTGCAAAAATTTAGCAGAATCCTTGCGGCTTCCTATCCTTCCGTACAAGTCCGATGTAAGAACGGCTGACGGGAAATGTCAAGCCATAATAGGGAGAGTTCAAGCCCCGGTTGCCTATAATGGTCAACTGCACCGGATTTGTTTTTTTTTAGTGCCCAACTTGGATCAAGAATTCTACTTGGGTGTTGATTTCTGGAAGGCGTTTAAAATCGCTCCAAACATTATAAGCTCGATCTCTACCATGAGTAATTTTGGAGATCCAGAAACACACCAATTATCTGTTGAACAGCAATCCATGTTGGAGGCGGTCAAGCAGAAGTTCTTTTGCTTTACCAAGCATGGGCTCGGAAAAACATCTTTGGAGAAGCACATTATCGATACCGAGGATGTGGCCCCAGTTAAGCAGCGTCACTACCCCGTGTCTCCAGCGATACAAGCGCTTTTGTACGACGAGTTGGACCGGATGATTAGCCTTGGCGTTATTGAGGAGAGTGAGAGCCCCTGGTGTTCACCAGTTGTCCTAATACGGAAACCAGGCAAGAACCGTCTCTGCCTGGATTCTCGGAAAGTGAACACCCTGACAAAAAAGGATGCCTATCCTCTCTCACATATCGACGGGCTTCTCAGACGGCTCCAGGATACCTACTTCATCAGTAGCGTCGATCTAAAAGATGCATTTTGGCAGATACCGCTGGAGGGACGGAGTAGAGAGAAAACTGCGTTCACAGTGCCGGGGCGACCTCTTTATCAGTTCACGGTCATGCCCTTTGGGTTGTGTAACGCCGCCCAAAGGATGTGCCGTTTGATGGACAAGGTCATCCCTTTACGTATATCAGGAATGCATGCACAAACATAACCTTTCATCTGTGTGGAGCTGAAACTGCCATCATTTAAAACCTAAACAAGATATATATATATAGCTATAAACAAGTGAATAGAAGTGAGACGAAACAAAAATTTAAATTAATTACGTAAACATAATATATATATATATATATATATATATATATATATATATACATAATACATATATTATATTGATTGAACATGTGCTCATGTACATGTATTATATAAGATTTAATCAAATAAATTTAGAATAGAGCTTCTTAATAAATACTTGCCTAACTCCTAAAAGGAAACTAGTGTCCAAATTAAATAATTTATTTTCGTGTAGTTTTTTTTTGTTTGTTGCATACCCTAAAGCGTGGGGTATATTCCTTTCATTGCCTTTGGTATACCAACTAAGTTTTTTTAGTTTTTTTGTCGGTGTAAAATTTCGTTTTTATTTCAGGTTTAATAGTACATTTTTTTTGTTGTGTTCATCCACCTAAACTGAGCTCGATTCAGGTAGGGCCCCGTGTTGATTTGCGTGCACATAAAGGTGCAGTATTGGAAGGGAAAGTTTTTCTGTTTTTTTTTTTGCTTGTTATAATATGTACTTAGTTAAATTATATGGTTCATACACACTTGTTTTTTTTTTATGTTAAACTAAAGGCTCAGCAATAAAGTAAAGAATTGTACCCGCCGCCGTATGCTGAAAATTCTGTTTTTTTTTGTTTTTTTTTTTTTTGTGTGTGCATGTTTGAAAGCGACATGAGTCGCTAAGGCTTAAATTTTCAGGGGGTGCGGATGGTACCTTCGGCTGATGGACTGATCTGCTGAGGCATCCGAGCATTTGGGGAAGTCCAATATGGCCGCCGGACTTCCAGGTTGGGAGGGTATCGAACATGGCCGCGCTGAACAACATCAACAGCGCCCCTCAATGTGGTATCACAGCGTCCGTCCGTTCCAAGTAAGTAGAAAAAGTGTTTAGTTCTTTTTGGCACGATTTATGTTTTGTGCGTAGGCTAGTTGTGTACGGGGACAAGATCCCCCCCATTTCCGGCGAGTTGAGCCGTGCAACCGCAAGCGTGCCGTGCTCCTCGTACACGACCCTCTTTCCTTTCCAGTCCTATCGCATCCTTAGGTCCCATCCACATCCTACTTTCCTGTACCATTTTCAAATTCCTAACTCCTCCCACTCCACTCCTACATAACAACTTACTTTAAACTTCATTGAAATTAGTATGCATATTTTCAGAAATTCATAAAAAATGGATTTTATAGTTTACATATAAAATGAAAAACACAAAATAAAAACATACTTGAAGCTATTGAATCCATTTTAAAGCAAAGCTTTCACGTGATTTTAACAGAAATTGTAGTTATGCAAACACTAGCCAATTGAACCACTTGTTTAGACACGCGTCGCAAGAGAAACTAAAGTGCTATTTTCAATTTGACTGTATGGAGTGAAAAAGCATGTAAAATGTATAACGGTGTTTGCAATTAATGCATTGCAATGTATACTAACGGAAAATAACCCTGTATATTCTTCTCTTTCATTTAATTTTTTGATTTTTTTCCGGTTGTGATATATAGGCTGTGCGACGGTCGGAAAAAAATGAAAAAATGTATGAGAAATGAAACGCTTTGAGACAAGAACATGTATCTTCCGCCGAGAATTATAATCAAATCGGATTTTCGGTGTTCTTTTGGTGAATCAACCCTTCTCGTTTCATCTCACATAAAATCTACCTGTCTCACTGAAAAGAATCGGTATGGAAATGATCGTGTAGCCAGCCAATTAACGAGTAACTCGTTATCGAATTGTGACGATTTGGCATTACCGCTCTCGATATCGAGCACTCGGTATCGAAATTTGAAATGACAGCATAGATAAACGAGTATCATTTCATTCGAAAGCAATCTGGCTGTCGAGTACGAACAAAAAAAAAATTATGTGAGTATTTTAGAATTGATTTTTTGTGGTTTTTGAAATAAACTGATATGTAATTACTAATTATAATTAAACTACACAATCTGACAAATAAATGAAGGGGCCAAATTACCTCATTCATCAACGAGTAAGTGAGTAGGACTCGTCATCGAATGATCGAGTAACCTCATTGGGATGACGGCACTCGATAGCTAACGTATGTATCGAATAAAAATTAAATTGTACTAGAAAAATTCTACTACAACTAATAAAGTGACGTTTCTCCGGTTGATTCAAATAAAGAAAAACATTATTTTAGTATGGGGGTACACACGATACGACCGATCTGTCGGACCTGGTCGGATGGATGTATGACAGACCGATGTCGTTAGCGTACACATTGTCCGACATGTTGTCCGACCTCACTTTGCAAGTGGATTTGAAAGACGTCGGACGTACTGAGAGCAGACGTAAAGAAAAAATCTAAGAGAGAAAAGAAAGAAAAAGGAATCGAAGTTGGGTACAGGAATGGATGAAAAAGCTAAGAAATTTTTTTTTATATTAATTTGCTAACTTACAATAATCAGGGTTATCGCGAATAAATTCCGATGGAAATATTTCCTTTGTCAGCAATATAAATCATATTGCGGAATGGGAAATATTTCCCTGGAAATTTTATTCACGATAGGCCTGATTGATCGGTCGTATCGCGTGTACCCCCCTAGTGATAACCAATAAATATTTGAAAGGAAAAAAAAGGATTCATTTTACTATGCATCTTCTGATTCTACTACAACTAATAAAGTGACGTTTCTCCGGTTGATTCAAATATAGAAAAATATTATTTTAGTGAAATCCAATAAATATTTGAAAGGAAATACTGTGTAAGTATTAAAAAAAATAGTAATTTAAACGTAGAGAACACTTTAGTTTTGCAGATTTATCACAGGGGCCACCGCCGGTTTTCATACTAGACTGTTTGTTGTAGAGCTGTGCCAATCGTGATTGATTCGATCATTTTGACCCGTTCTCCAAAAAGTATTAATGATTGCATTCACACAACCACAGGTCAATCGTTCAAAAAAACCAATACTTTTCTCACTCATATGACCGGTTCGGTTCTCTCGGTTAAAAAAGAACGAAAGAGAATTAGATTATTGTACAGCCAAACCAGAAGAATATCTTCTACTGCGTTTAAGATGATGGGGATAAATGGGATAGAAAAATAATACGTGCACAACTATTAAAATATTAGATCCACAAAAATACTAGTATACTAGCACATTGAAAAGGAGTTCAGTAAGTAAACATCGGAAATCATCCCTTGTGCGCTCGAAGAGTCGAAGTATGATATGAAACCGGTTTTCTCCAAATAGAATTGACCTCGTGTGCGCTCTCAAACTATATCTCTATCCAATACAAAAATAACGAATGTATTCTGATTTCTGATGATTGAGATTTTTGGTTGTATTGAAATGAAGTGGACCAATACAATATCATCTCTATCATTGAATGATTGATTGAAAAGATCGAATCATTTTTGAAACCAATACTTGAACGATTCGATCTTCAAATTTGAACGATTGACAGAGCTTTAGTTTGTTGAAGGACAATTTGTTTTTGGCGATATATTTCTGATCAGCGAATGTCTACCAAAAAATAATTCATTAGTTTATATAAATAAACTAGTGGTTACCCGGTGCGCTTCGCTACACCTATTGATAACAGTGTTTATGTCATAAAATGTCCTAACATTTTTTCGAGTCCTTTTTGGTGCATCGAACTATGTCACCGAGTTTAACTCAAACATTTTTAAATTCATAATTAATTGTTAAGTTCTGTGTATTAATTGCAGTAAATAAATACTCTTATTTAATTTTTTAACCGTTTAAAAAAAACAAATTTATTCGGGTATATGACCTTTTCGGTTAGATATAGGAACTGGTATAACGATAATTGTTTTGTAAGATAAAAATAACCTGTTCGTTTAAGTGCTAAAAACTCAAAAACTTACCATCCGATTGAGCTGAAACTTGCACAATATGTTTTTTATGAAGTGAGAAGTATACGTAAGTCAAAGGTTGGCTGTCACCGTGCTTTGATTATGGTGGTCAGGTTATGGGGACGCTAAGTCTATGAGTTTTAAGGTATCAAACAAACAGCTCATTTTTATATATACCTAAAGCTGAACAGATTTTTTTTACTGGAATTCAGTTATGCATATGAGCTGATACTATAATTAATCTCCTACGCACACTTATGATTTTCATATAAAACAATTTCTGTTGACAGTTTTTAGTAGTAAAAACAGTTACATACTTTATTTAGACAGATGGTGATAGAATCACCTATGTCTCCGACGGCGGTGAAGGGCACTACACAGGCAACAGCAACAGCTTTGCCTCTCTGGTGGCCACAGAATCCGACGATGAGGACGACGAATTGGAGCACCTAAGCCGCAGCATCAGACAGCTGCAGCAAAAGGTGCTCATTATTAAGGCCAAACAAATGGCCAGGCGAGTTAAGGAGCGAGAATCAGGGCTCCAGTGAACACGGCAACAACAGCCAGCAGAACAAATTCCGCAGCAGCCCAAGCAGCAGCAGCCAAAACAAAATAAACAGCCTAAGCTGCAAGAGCACAGCTACCTTGGCCGCAACAACAACGGCAACACCAACAGCAGAACCAGCAGAAGCAGCAGCAGCAACAACAACAGCAATAACAGAAGAAGACAACGAGGGAGGAGGTGCCCCCAATAAACACCTTCAAAATAGAACTAAAAGAGACAATCAAACTATGTAAGTCGGCCATAGGCAGGCAGTAACTTTTATATTAAAAGACTTATGCCCGTTTTCACAGAGCGAGCTTAAGTGTTGGATTAGTTAGGTGTAGGATTGAACAAATCCGTCACTTAAGCAGGATAACGTAGGAACGCAATTCGTGGTAATCCTGAGATTATCGTTGGATCGAGACTAAAGCTCGCACTGTGAAAACGGGCATTAGTGTAGATAGGCATGCTATTCATTGCAGTACTGTAGAACAATACAATCAAATTAAAAAACTGTTAATGGAATCGACGGCGGAGTTCTTCTCCTTCACCCCGAAGGGTGAAAAGCTGCAAACAATGCTGCTGAGGGGGATGGAACCGTCCACCGAACCGGAGGAGCTCTTTAGAATGCTCAAAGAGAGGAAGTGCGATGGGCTTGAATTCGTAGGGGTCAAGCCTTTACACACAGCAAGGGCCAAAAGGGAGAAGTGGAAATTACCATACTTCCTGGTTCAGCTGTCATCCAATAGCAAACAGGATGGTCTACGGAATATTAAGGTCGTAGACTATAAGGTTGTCACATGGGAAAAAGTAAAGAGGGGCGATAGCATTATTCAGTGTGTTCGCTGCCAGAGGTTCGGGCACGCCGCGTCGAACTGCGAGATGCAGCCTCGATGCGTGAAGTGTGGAAAGAACTACAAGTCCGAAGAATGTTCTCTGGGGAAAGAGGGGGCGTCAGAGAAATCTCAGCTCTCGTGTGCGCTATGTAGGAACTCGGGACACACCGCAAATTATCGGGGTTGCCCCAAGTTCCAAGACATTAAGAAAGTGAACCTGGTTCGACAGCGTAGTGAAAAGTCTACCACGTCCAGGCCAAACTCAAACCGTCACACCCCAAATATTCTACGCCCAAATGGCGGCCGGAAGGGGAAAGACCGTACAGCAACAACCGAAGGCTGCTTCACAGGCCCCACTGCCTAAAGCACCGGAGGCTGACTTGATGGCTATCTTGCTCTTTATTCAAGGGCAGATGGGTCAGCTACAACGTCAGGTACAAGAGCAGGCGAAGAGGGTGGACCAAATCTGCGCGCTTCTGCCGGGTCTAGCGCATCTCCAGTCATAATGTGTGCGATGGCGGAGAATACCTTTAGGATCCTTGCGGTGAATGTAAATTCACTGATTAGGATCGAACGAAGAGCCGTACTTTTTAAGTTGTTAGAAGGTCAAAGCCCTGATATGCTTTTAGTTAGCTAAACCAAGCTAAACCAGAAACATAAGTTACGGCACAATAATTATAATATAATAAGAAGAGACCGACCCAACTCTATACAAGGAGGAGGTGTTGCGATCTTTATTAGTAATAAGGAAGTGTACTGTGGTGAAGTGCGGAGATTTCAGGAGCTAGAAGCATGTATCGTGTGTATCCCTCTTCCTAGTGGAGAGAGGATGTACATGATCTCAGCTTATGCACCTGAAGCTACGCAACCAACTTTGTTTATTACAGAGCTCGAGGCACTTTTTCGATGCCTTAGGCTGGAGTCGGAGGAGAATTATTTCCTTTTGGCCGGGGATCTAAACGCCAAACATAGAGATTGGGGAAATAATATTCCTAACGCTAGAGGGAACCTACTTTTTAATTGGTGGGGTCAGCACAGTGTCGAGTATAGACTCGATTTGAAAGCGCCAGATAGTCCGACATTTCCTAGAAGCGGATTATATCTGGATCTCCTGCTGTTCGGCGTACGGTTACAACTGACTAACACGAACGGACAAACTTTAAACTGCCTTCACACATTTGTGTATGACAGTGACCATTGCGGACTCAGTGCCGAAATTACAATTCCCAACGAGATTGCGGAACTTGAAGCGTTTGTTCATGCGCATCCCTACAATTATAGTAGGGTTCGTTGGACACGCTTCTCTAGAGTTATGACAAGAGCACTCCCCTCAAACTCGCTCAACCCACCGTCCAATAGGAATCTGTCAAATGAGGAGATTGACGGATACCTAAAACAAATGGACGATATAACAAAACAAACGATGGACAGGAAGATACCTCGACATCAACAAACTGACAATGTAGGGATATACCGCAACGCAACAATTAACGCACTGCACCAACAGAAAAGTAGACTGCTGTCGAGATTAATAAACCTTGTACAGACGGTTTACTGGCAGACAAAACTCAGAGGTTAGGACACTGAAGGCGTTGATCAAAAACCTCCAACAGTTAATTAAAGAAAACTACAGATTAGCGGTAAATCTGCACTGGAGCAAAAAAGCCAACAACCCCAGTATGTACCCGCAAATAAATAAAATATTTGAGAGGAATAATCTCAACGACCTTCCATGTCTCAAAATTCCTCGAAACACGTACAACGAACGAATACTTGTAACAGCAGGTATAGATCCAGTAAACGCAGTCGATGACGACAATTTCGTTTTGATCGAAGATCCGTAGGAGAATGATACTATACATGCCGCGTCTAAACTCGTATCGGATATCCAATGGAATAAAAGCAAGAAACAATGCACGGGTGCCTGCCTGGTTGACTTGGAGAAGGCCTTCGACACCGTTTGGTTAGAGGGACTTTTTTTCAAGTTGAGCAGGCTTAGCATCAGTAAACCACTGCTGTATATACTTTATAATATGCTCACCAGTAGGTGGTTAATTGTGAAAAATGGCAATGTGACCTCTGCCGGTATGTTTGGAATTAAAAATGGTCTACAACAAGGTGAGGTTAATTCATCGATCCTTTTCAATGTTTACACAAGTGATCTCGTAGGGTCTCTTCACCATGCTATTGCGTACGCAGATGACCATCTTGTTTCGGACGCCGTTGTCTGGGGCCTCATGGCACACCAGAAAGAATTGGCGAATGTTCGCAATCGTTGGACGACATGGGTGGCCACTTGCATGTCGAAATGTAGTCAGATACCTCGGGCTCTGGCTAGACCAGTATCTGTATTTTAACAAACATATAGATGCTGCTCTGACCAGAGCCAGAGGCACTTTTGCCCTTACATAGAGTCTGTTTTGCGAGGGTAAAGGTTATCTGCTACAAGGCCCTTCTACGGCCAATGATAGCATATGGTTGTCCCGTGTGGTTCAACGTCGGACCAAGTTCGATGGGAAGGATTCGGATGTTTGAGAGGGCTTGTCTTTGGGCTCGCCTTCGTTTATACAGAACACCAGAGTCCGAGTACAAAAAATTCTATGCCAATGGGGTCCTATACAACAGGGCAAACGTAATAAGAGTGGACAATTTCCTAATTAAGATGACTCGAAGGCACATTGCAAGAGCAATGAGTTCGATGAATAGCCTGATCTTCGGGGCTTATTACCCCAATTTCACGTATCATGAAAGAGTGCGCCTTAACGGCTTCGTTCCACCAGAAGCGTTCCTCTACTTTGACCAACAGGGTCTGATCCAGGATAGACTAGCGGTGCCGCTAATCTTCCATGTTGCTCGCACGACTGTGGGTAGGCGGCTTAACTACGACAGAGACGTCGCACAGAGCCCATGCTGCGATGGGTACGATGTTGAGCAGCAAAATCAGAAATTCTGGTGGCTGTTGGAAGATGGAACACCCTCGTCGGTTCCGATTGATCTGGGGTAGACCCCAAGGCAAAGTTGGCAGCCTTTTGTTTATCATTGTAGGCATGCCGTGGCCGGCTTACATAGTTTTAGGTTGTGTAGGTATTTAAGTAAGTTTTATAAAATATATAAAAAAAAAAATAAAAAACAGCACAGCACTTTGCTAACACAAAAAAATATAAAACCAATAAAAAACCACAAAAAAAGTATAAAATAACACAGCACAAAAAACAAAAAAAAATTACGTATATAATTACGTAGCTAGAGTAAGTTTGTTTAAGTAGTTGTATGTTTTATTTAAGGTAGTTTTTAAGCAAAAAACATGTCCTTTTGCTAAGTTTTTTTTTCAAACTTTTCTTAGCTGTAAAATTGTAACTTTAATTAAAATTCTATATTATAAGTTAGGTTACGTCGAAGACGTAGTATAAGTATGTATTAAGTTTAGCTTAGAGTGCCCGTGTGGGGCTAGTAAGTTAGAGTGAGATAGTTAAGATAGTTAAGCGAGTTTTAATCACTTTTGTCTAGCATTTAAGATTTAATTGAATTGATTAATAAAAATGAATTAAAAATGAAATTAAATGACATCGGTTTTCGTTAGATCACCGAGATCAAGCAGCTTCGGGCGCGGTTAGTACTTAGATGGGTGACCACTTTGAAACACCGCGTGTTGTTGACATAGGAGTAGGAGTGGGAAGTTTCGATAAATTGACGTGGTAACACAATGGACCTTAAGTGTCTAAGTGAATCCAACCAGAGTGATGGGGATAACCACTTTAACCTAACCTAACATACCTAACTGCGCGCAGTCATCATCAGCGATTTCTTTGATACTGCAAGCCACTTTGGGTACTATCTGAATACTGTTATTGGTAATGTTGGTACTGTTATTGGATGGTTGACCTCACCCAAGCTGGTTAAGCTTCTTAGATAGTTCCCATTCGTATCAGCGCTCGTTCCTTCTCAATGAGATCTTTTTCACGCTTAATTATCTCCCATTCTCTTTGACGCAATGCTTCATCATCCATAGCAATAGAAATAGTAGAGCTTGACGTATTATTGCGTGCTTCTTGTCGTTCAACTTCCGGAGTGACCTGGGTGGTCGCGTCTGTTATTCACCCCAATTCCCAATGTCGTATTTCCTACTCGTATTCCACTTCAGTCGAATGTTCTTATTCCGAAAGGCGTACTATGCGAACATACTCGGATGTCTAATTGCCTTCTGTCAAAAGAAAAGCATCGCATTCGACTCTTGGTATTCCCAATCCCGTATTCTACTCGTATATGTGGCGTATAATAGTCGGGAGCTCATTTGACTACGGGTCGTTGCAATTTTTATTAAAGAAATGAAAATAATTTTTTTTTTTTTTTTTATAATCTACACGCTAAAGGGGATATGAATACCCTTATAATGTTTACACACAGCGCGAGCACATGAAGGGCGAGATCGAGAGACAGACAGATCGACGTAATGTATCACATGTAAGTAAAAAAAATAATAATTTTACATTTGAAAATGTGTTTTTTTAGATTTATTTCGAACTAATACATATTTATTAAAGTTTTTTATTAAATATTCCATATAAATACATACATATACATTTTGCAGGAAAGTGAAGAATCGTTGCCAAATGGAGTATCCTGAATTCGTCCATAGGAACGAATCATGACAAGATACAGAATGGGTTCAAAACAAACGTCTCCGCATCTTGGAATAATCGCATCCACAACGGATTGAAAATGCTTCTTTCTAAAGCCGAAATGTTTTTTTTTTCAAAACTTAGGTATATTAAAAGAAACATGTCACAACACTTACATTTTAGTTATTTAATTATAAAATATCAGGAATTCGGTAGCTCTAATGCATTAATACTATCATGATTTATTCCGGGAGCCGATGCCAAACTATCCGCAATGTCCTCTTCCTTATTGTCGAAAAATCAATTCACTGAAATCATACTTTATAATTTATTTAACCCTCATCCTGTAAAGAAAAAAAATTCATATTCAGTGTTTTGGGTGAATTGTTCTTAGCACAATTTTATTGCATTATTTGCACTTTTTACAATTTATTTCCGTAAATGAATGTTTTCTACAGATAACTGAATTACATTTGTTACATTTGGTAGCTGCATACATATTATAGAAATCGCGCGAGTTTTTTTAAGTCTCAAAATGCGTTTGGGCAAAATTTGCCCAAAATACAGGATGAGGGTTAGATACAAAATTATGCTTTAAAAAGAAACCAAACACTTCACGAAATTTTCTTTGTTGATATTTCATATTTGACACTTGGTATTTGACATTTCAAATGTGCGTTGAAATGCATTCCATGCGATGGGTTGTCGTGTTCATCGCATTCGACTTCGGGAATACCAATTCGGATGCGATACGACTCTCAATACGACTATGAATACGGGTCGAAGTACGACATTGGGAATTGGGGTGATTATATCGTTTGTGTTTGTGTCGGCTTGAGGTACTGCAACCTCCGCATGAGCTTCGTCGTAGCTTAACATTCTATGAATTAGCGCTTTCTTCGAGACACGGGTCGGCAAATTTCTGTTTTTTAGCTCTACTTGGAGCTGCTTGACTGTCATTTCTTCCATGTCAATCTAAAAAATTAATTAGTTTTTCCCTTAGACAAATAACAACCACTAATATAATATGGCTATAATCCTTTCGATCGCAATAATTCAATTCGCAATGAATGATGAGTTCAAAACATGTCAGTATACCAGTAGATCGAAAGAATTACATAATTTATAATCTATTCATTTCTTTAGGGTTAGAATATGTACATACATATAATGTTTCATGAATACACATACCATCACTGAACACTCAGAGCATGTTTCTCAAGCCTTTAACAAGATGACACTTATCAGAACACTTGATGCGACATTTCATAACCCGTTCCGTTCAGAGATTTAAATATTACGATATGTAAACTCAAATACATATGTATATCCTTATCCTTTGAATCTGTGATACATGTACCAAAAATAGGCAATACATACGCAACTGCGATTTCGCTTAGGGAAAACTCAGGTATACTGTTGTACATATTTATTTAACACATATCCCACGCACTTGATTGAACAGATACACATTCAACTGCGATTTCGTTTACCGAAAGCTCAGTGATATGCATCCCTGTCCTTTTTTTTCTATCTTTGGTCTTTAACTGACTCTTTTCGCTGGTGCTTACAATCATTCGCACATTTTCTCTTTTATTTATCGTTGGTCTCTGACTGACTCTTTTCGCTTGTGCTTACTACCCTTCGCACATTCATCTCTTTTCTTTATCTTTGGTCTCTGACTGACTCTTTTCGCTTATACTTACTACCAGTGCTGTCGTTTTCCAATTCTCAAGAGCATCAGAATTTGAAATTTTTGGGTATCATTTTCAGCCGAAGGGTATCATAAAATAATACACACATTGTCGTCTTTTTAAAAATATGTGTTTCCAAGTTGAACGTCAATAATTTGGGAACTTATTCTTGGGTTTAGGCTCGGTGCACACATGCGATTGTAGTCGCACGACTATTCAGTCGCAAAAAATAGAACACATAGCTTTCAATGTAAGTGCGCGCACATGATACGTTGCGATTCATAGGTTTCACTTACACTGAAAGCTATGTGTTTTATTTTTTGCGACTGAATAGTCGTGCGACTGCAATCGCATGTGTGTACCTAGCCTAAATTTATGAAAAAAATCGTTCTACAGCAAGGGTCTTTCTCCAATGTGGACATCATGTATCGAAAATTTAAGAAAACACCTACTTTGGTGTACCTTGACCCATGCAAACACAAATATCTTCGCTAATACTTGTTACATAAACTTTAGGGCTTCAATTTTGGAAGAAATAATATTCTTTTTAACTACGTTTAAATAAAATTTATACCTTTTTTGGCTTTGCAGATATTTTATTTTTAAGTCAGTTTCATTTATCTGCCTATGCAAATTTTTGACTTTCAGGCCTCTTTTCTATACAAAAAACTGCATAATAAACACACCGTTTTATTGTTTTTTCTTATGAACGTAACAATTGTAAAAAAAAATCTATGATAAGTATGCTGAAAAACCTACAATTTTTTTGATGCTTGGGAAAGTTTGCAGCGGGTAGAAAAGGAAAATGTGTTTTTTTTACCTAATTTTCTAACCACAGTTGGCAGTTAGTGCGATTTCCCAACAATAATTTTACAATTTTTTTTTAAATAATGTATGGCTTCACGAAGGTTTTACAGCATGCTCATTTAGACTACCTGTCAAAACCGTAATTCCCATACTATTTTCCTTTAAAATTCCAGAGATAGTTAGGTTTGAGTATGTATAGGCCTACTTGTAAAATTTACCTAAGAAAAATTGTGTAAAAGATTACAAAACAAAATTCAATTCATCAGTTTAGTTTTTGAAGCCGAGGTTACGCAATAGTTGCTTAGAAACGGTGTTTGAAATGGCATCTTTTACAAACCAAGAATACGCAGATAGTATCTACATACGTTTATGGTATGGGTTGTGGAACGGAAGTTCCAATAGAACACGACAAAGATACCGTAAGCTTTATCCTTCCTAATCTTGTTTTTGTTCTACTATATTTTCCGATGCTTCAAATAATTGTCTCCTTCTTTCTCCCAGTGATGCAGCCAAAGCCAAGTGCTTTTTCGTGTTGATTAAGTTGATTCATAACTTCTTCCCATTTTGGTAAAGAAGCAAAGCGCTGCGAACGTAGAGTGTAACAATTTTGTTTTTGATTTAGACGCTTTGGAAGTTGTCTCTAGATTTCGTAAAAATAACAGCTCTTCTTCGATTGTATCACAACTCTTATCAAAATATCTCACGAAGACCAGTAGCTGACAATACTGGGACACATCAGTGGATTCATCACATTGCGCACCGAAAGCTGTTCTTCAACATCATCCGACATGTCAATTCGCGACTTGACAGTGTTATTCGAAAGATAAATTTTCAAAATTTTTCGCTTAGCATCGTCATTTAAAACATTCTCAGTTACTTCCAGGAAACATGGCTTTTTTATCAACGTCTCACCAATCAAATGTGTTTTTTTTTCGATTTTGCAATCAGTTTTGAGATTTCGAATGATGCAGACAATGTTTTTATTTCAGCAGATTCAAATCTTGCACCTACTAAGCTTGGTCCTAGCTTCAAGTTTTGGATGTATACTTCAAATGTTGTTCCGATTTCGATGGTTTCATCGCCTCATGAGTGAGAACATAATAGGCATTGCGGCTTTGAATCACCATGGACTTCGATCTAAGCAATCAAAATCTTGGGGAATATTTAATTAATCGTTTGCAAAATAGCACATTTCTATGAATGTAGTTGAAAGTTTTAAAAGCATACTATTTCCTGATTTATTTCGAGCTTAATCTTAAGGTTTCAAGTTTCAACTGGTGTTTCAAAACTTTGTCGGGGGTAAACTTCTTAAGATGAAAATAGAAATGAGATGTAGGCGGCCCTTGATGACGGCCAGTTGGGAACCGCTGATTTGGAGTATCATTATTATGCTTTGAGTATCACAGTATCACCAGCTCTGAAATAGTATCAAAAGAATACTATAGTATCACCTTCGGCAGCGCTGCTTACTACCGTTCGCACATTTTCTCTTTTCTTTATCGTTGGTCTCTGACTGACTCTTTTCGCTTGTGCTTAATATATCATTTGCGCACTTTCTATCTTTAGTCTCTAACTGACTCTTTTCGCTTGTGCTTACTATACTACCATTCGCACATTCTTCCACAGAACACTCTTTCAGTTTCATTCACACATACACCGATCATGTTAAACACCGGAAAGAAAAGCTTTTTCGTATTCCGAAACGCATTTTCCCCAATGCCCAACCAGGGATGGAGAACTCGATACAATTGTATCGAATTCGATACAAATGGGTTTGTTTGAGTACAAAAGTACAATTTGCCTTGATTCGATAAAATTTATCAATCAAATTATTTTGCAATCTGTATTTTTCAATAACGGACAAATAAAATCAATAATTAATGAACGACTATTTGTTTTAAGTTTTAAACATAGCGTTGACTAGATTCTACTTTTTACGACACACCTAAGAGGCAATGTATTGAACACAAATATTTGCAAAATGAAGCTGCTTTTCCGGTACTGCAGTTTCGATAGCTTAAGACTTATGTTTATAATTGTATAATTTCTCATGCATATAAGAGTTATAACATTTGAATTTTTTATTTGTTGGTATTTTTAATTTTGTAAAAGGTAACTAATGTCAATTTTTTCCGAAAAAGAGTCGCCTTTTTGGCCATGTTATTTTGATTTATTAAATCACATTTTGTTATCAACATTCTACAATAAATGAATAATACAAATAAATAATAATAATAATGTTATTTTTTTTTTTGTTTGTTTATGTTTTTCTACGCGAAAGATAGTTTTCAATACAATTGGCTGCATTTCAGTACAATCTTAAAACTGTTTTAAGTACAACTAAAAAATGTCATTTTCCATCTCTGTGCCCAACACGTAGTGTTTTTTTTTGTGTCAGCTTTGTGGCAGTTCTTTTTATTTTGTTTTTCGACGCAACAGATTTTTTTCCTTCGCCCAATATGTATAGCATGATCACGGAACAAGTTTATTGAGGAATACCATTCTGTGAACCAAAATTGTATCCCTGCCAATAGATGTGTACCCTAATCTAACTGCCAACCGCTATTTTTCAAATGTCGCACCACTTACAATAAACACGAAGTAACATGCTCTGAGTACAGTCAATGCCGCACCTTATAACCAAATCGTATAAGTAAACACAAAATCCACTTAGGCATACTTAGCTTTTATTATGTAACACAGGTTCAAATCCCACTTCTGATCTTTACCTGATATATTCCAAAATTAATAATAGGCGTGTGTTTTTTTCAAAACTATATAGGCTTACCAAATTTTTTTCCATGTTAATTACATTAACAACTAAGCCTATATAGGCTTACGAAACCTGGGCGCTCATCACGTAATTTCACCGACGATCGTCGCTCACACGACTGCACCAAACGACGTCGACGAAACGATGCTTCCCGAAACACTACCAGTCTCGTGTCGTCCATCACCTTCGTCTTTTTCCAATTTGAGAACCACAGAAAACAACATTTATAAGCGATTTGACATTTGCTGACGAAGTCATAATTTGACATTTGTGGTTTTGGCGGCATTTTCATATTTCATATTTATTATCAATTAATATTAAGATCATTTACTTACTTAGTTGGCGCTACAGCTCGAGGTGAACCTGGGCCTGCTTCTCGCAACCATTTGTGTATGCGTGTTATATTTTTGCACGTATGGAAGGGAAGTTTTTTGCCGACTCCGAACGGCGAGTTGAGAAGCTCAATCGTGACAAATGATACTCTTTGATACTTGTCAGACATTCGAAAGAGGTGGGCACTGTGAAAAACTTTTAGGTGTTTGCGGCGGGATTCGAACCCAAGACCGCTGTGCCCAATGCTCAAATGCATAGTCTCCTTTCTGCCTACTGTAATTTTTCATTAAAAAAAGAATTAAATAAATATAACTTAAAGATTTCATTAGTCTATTATAAATGATCTTAATATTAATTAATAATAAATATGATATATGAAAATGTCGCCAAAACCACAATGTAAAATTATGACTTCGTCAGCAAATGTCAAATCGCTTATAAATGTTGTTTTCTGTGGTTTTCAAACTGGAAAAAGACGAAGGTGATGGACGACACGAGACTGGTAGTGTTTCGGGAAGCATCGTTTCGTCGACGTCGTTTGGTACGGTCGTGTGATCGCCAATCGTCGGTGAAATTATGTGATGAGAGCCCTGGATAATTATCCAGTCTTAGGTGCTTAGCCTGGATAGAAAAATGTGCTACCAAACTGTTTTTCGTCGAGAGTTATCGAAATGTCAAATATGACATGAAAGTGAGGGAGAAATATGAAGGCCGATAGCTATCAACCGAACTCAGCTGTCATTTCAAATTTAAATTATTTCTGTTCATTTTAAACTGGGTAGAAAAGAAAGAAATACGAATTTATCCGACAAGAAAAAGAAAATTATAATGAATTCAGTGAACATGTTCCTTATTTTACTATTTAATTTAATTAAATTTGACGAAAAAAATTCTATCCACCAACTTAGTAATGAGCGCTTGATAGCTACCGGCCTTACTTTCAATTAAAACAATGCCGATGTGAAACTGTTAAACGTCAATAAGCATAGTCCTGCCAAGTCACTGTTCAGCGTTTTTTTCTCATTTTCCGCTAAGCCTATATAGATTTGAAAAAAACACGCCTTATAATAAATAAAGTGTTTTTATTTAGAAACTTCACTTTATTAAACCAAATTCCATTCTATTTCGCAGTTTAAAATTCAAGTATATAATATTAATACAACTCTGGAAAGGCACGTCTTCTTTGTTAAGCTTCTCTTATGTTAATGTCGGATCATTTGTGTTGTCTCTGCTATTCGCTTTTGTTGGTATTGCCATCCTTCTCTTCTGACAGATTACAGTACGAACACTTCAAACATCACAAAAAGTATATAGTGTAAGTTTCAGCTCAATCGGATGGTTGGTTTATGAGTTCTGAGGTATCAAACGAACAGCTCATTTTTATATATAAAGATAATAATTAAAAACGATTACCTTTCTCCAACCCTATTCGTCCTTAAATTAAATTCAGCCATACAATTTTTTTGGATTGAGTTGATTTTGTGGAGATTGGTCCTAATAAAATAATTACATATTAGTTTATTCCAAAAACCACAAAAAAAAACATTCTAGAATAGTCACATTTTTTTTTTGTTCGCACTCGACAGCCAGATTGCTTTCGAATAAACTGATACTCGTTAACGTGTGCTGTCATCTCAAATTTCGATACCGAGTGCTCGATATCGAGAGCGGTAATGCCAAATCGTCACATTTCGATAACGAGTTACTCGTTAACGGATGCGGTAATTTTGCCCCAGGTTGTATGTGTAGGTTGTGTAGAAAAGAAACAAAAGCTAAAAGTTCTTCGGGAGATTCTCCATCAGAATGGTCACTTTATATCAAAATAAAAGTGCCATTCTCGGAGAACTGGAAGAACACTTCGTCGAGGACAGCATTGTCATTGATAAGTAAACGAATCGGTTATAAAAGTGTATGTATTTTTATTCGTTTTGTTTTCTAAGATGACATTTCACTTAGTGGGCCTTCGGTCATCGCAATTGATTCCAGAGTGTCCACATTAACTGAAGAATTGCTCTCCAGGTCCATCAACTTCAATTCCTTCTGGTCCGATTTGCAGGTTACTTCTTTTTCTCAGAAAGTACCTCTGTAAATAATATATTTTTCTTTATAATTGCATATTCTTAATTTTAAATAAACATTGCACTTACAACTGTCCAAACTTTTTTTTGCTGTTTGTGTTTCCAAAAAAATATCTTCACAACTATTTTTTTCCACTTTCTTGCGATTTAACCGTTTAGCGCTTTGGTTAGCTTAAAATGCTTAATTATTTATTTTTCTAAAAGGGAATCCATACCGAAAAACAATGCATAGGTACCTACTCAGAATAATGCAAAAAGTCATGTTAGATTGTTATTTTATGCATATTTCCATTCCTGCGAAAAAACACAGTTTTTTTTTGCTCCACTTGAATAGAAACATCTGCTTAAATTAATTAAAATGAAGAAATAGTAAGACCAACGTTTTTTTTTCCTCTTTTAATAATTTGTACCACCTACCACTACCACCTTTACTTAAAATTACTTCATAAACCCTTTTGGGAAGTAAGTCATGAAGTTTCTTTAAATGGTTTAACGAAATGTCACTCCATGCTGCCTTAATTGCAGTAATGAGTGGTTCACTATTGTCAAATTGTCGTCCGTTATCGTAGGCTCTGCGAAACATCCATCCCCACACATTTTCCAAAATATTAAGGTCCGGTGAGTGTGATGGCCCTAGTAGCAAGCTCTCAGTTTGCTCGGATATCCAACTTTTAATGCTCCTTGCAGTGTAGATTGGTGCATTATCTTGTTGGAATGTCCAAGATATTGGTCCAAAGACATTGCAAAGTTTAGGGAAAGCTACTTCCAATATCTACTTGTACGAATTTGCGATAATTTTTAGTGTAGGAAACTCCAGATCAACAGTTCCATACCATGAAATCGCTCCCCAGACTATAACACCTTCTTCGCAGCTGGTAACGTTCCAAAAAACTTGGTTTCTACATCAAATCATGGAAATAATTTATATTCATTCGGATGATCCATATAAATTGTTTTTTATCTGAAAAAACCACTCTTGTCCACATATGTTGGGAGAATATACATGGAAGTAATATGTTGGATGTGGCAGCATTGTCATCTTTCATAATTTATAAAAACGTAAATAATGTGAGAGCGAAAAAAACCAATGCACATCGACAATGTCTGCATTCTTTGATTGAGCAGTTAGTTACCCCTCAGATCGGATCAAGGATGAACAATCCAAAGATTATAGGGGGGGGACATCGAATATTTCTTTGGAGCACCATTACAACAAAGTATTCCACAACCCAGTGGTAGCCAGAAATCACCGGCCCAGTAACGTGCAGAATTTGCAAAGAAAACGACCCAACGCAAAGGAAAGCCAGATTTGTATGCACTGCATGCAAAGAGCCTGTCTATTTACAGCACAGTATTCTATTACATAAATGCCATAAGTGTGTAAATCAACAAAATACTTTGTTATATCACTATTATTTATAAAAACAACTTTTAACCGCAAACAAAATAATAACATGTCCAAAATAACAAAAAAAAACTTAAATTATTTCATTGTTTTCGAATAATTTCCATACAAAATGTATGAAGGTCCAGCCAGACCTTTGATCCTTTGTCCTTTGATAAGAAGGTGGCCAAACATCCATTGACATAAGGGTTAAAAACAAGTTAAAAAAAAAACATTTTATTTTAAAACGCAAGCATACCTACGTGTTTGCTTCTAAACATGATACCTAAATAATTGATAGACAAAACTGCCTACATAGGTATTCTTAGTTTTTCTATTTGTATAAATCTACATATATACCTCCCCATAAAATCGCTTTACTAATCTAAACTTTGAAATATTTATTTTGTACATACATACATAAATAAATCTACTATTATTTAAAATAAGAAGCACTAACAACGAATAAGAATTACATACCTAGACGTACCCAACATACATTATGTACATTCTTATGTGCTGCGATAAAATAAAAAAACTATTTTTGTCTCATTATTTCGAATGAAACAGTTTGTTTTCAGCGAAAAATAACCCCAACTTTGCACGAAAAGCGAAAAAAAACGTTTTCATATCAAGTGCAAATGCAAAGGAACAAAAAACGGAGAAAACGCAAAAAACGAGAAACGAACAAAGAGTTGAAAAAACGAGAAACGAACAAAGGGTAAAAAAAATTATTCATCATTTGTTCGCCCACTAGGTCAAAATATATTTTTGCATCGACGTTTGATTGATCTATACGATTGATTGATCTTTGTTTCGTCGGTCCACAGTATGTACTTTCAATTGCTCAATGCCCATGAAGCATGTGCTTTGCCAAGTTCCACCCGCCGTTTTCTTTGCCATTTGGTTACTAAAGGCTTCTTGCGTGAAATTCCTCCACGAAGGCCAACCTCAACCAAACGACGCATTATAGTTCGTTTAAATATTATGTCATTCGCTCCACTAGAAATTGCACCTCCACCTACTCGTCCACATCCGAAATATTGCAACGCTGCAAATCCCTTATGCCCATAGCGAAATGCGATAATTTCAAATGTAGCAACGTTGCAAGTTCCTCATGCTCATAGCGAAATGTAAATATAAAGAAGATTTTCAAAAAAAAAACTACCGACCTACCTCAACATATGAATGAAATAAGAAAATCGTATATATATCACAGCTGCCCATATAGCATCAATGACTGAATTACACATACATGCATATGTACCTTCACACGAACACGAACACGATTTCTCACATTCTCTATTTTTCTGTGTTCTTTATGTTTTCATTATTCTTTCCCTTTTTCTCTAAGATACAATTTCGATTGGTTTTTAGCAAAAAAAGCGCCACCTGGCGAGAAGACAGCAAGTTAAAAATAACTGCTTGATGATATTACTATAAGTTTCATATACAATGATGACAGCCAACTCGAATAAATTGAGTTGTGTTATGCAATAGGGGCATATAATTCAAAGCAAAGCAGACCAAAAAATTGGTTCCATTTTCAACTCTCCTTGGGCCATTCAGAAATAAAATCTACCCATGCGGGATTTGTTGTTGTTGTGGTGAGTTATATAATTTTTCGCTACCTGCTTTTGGTATTGGTGGTGAGTTGCTATATGTTCGTAGCACAGACAATAAATTATACATTTATTTTCTGTGCTCGTAGCTTATTCTAAAAGCTCGTTTTTCTGTGCTTTTTGATTTCATAGGACACTTTGTTCCATAAGCGTGAGACATCTCTAAATAATTGTCTCTGCTACTATGTCTTTTATATACAATGCTAACCTACATGAAATTGTGGGCATTATGTGAAAAAAAACATAAGTTTCTAAGTCTATTTAGTCGGGTAGCAGTCCCTTCTAGTTACTGTTCCAGCCCTATTTGGTTGGTTCTTTGTCTACTCCCAACCACTCCTGAACCTGGTGGTATGTTCGATATGCATGTTAAGCTGCAGCCTCTTTAGATGGGGCAAGTGAGCCAAGTGAACCTTGGCGTTCGCAGCTGATCGCATGAAGATTTCGTAACGGCGAGTGTAAAGAGTGCTAGTGGATCCTCCGCCATACAGAGTCACAAGAAGTTTATTTCCAGCAGCAGCTATTTCCAGAGTGACACCAGGGTTTAGGAAAATGGTTGCCACCTCAACCAGTAGCGGATGTTTTTGGAGGACACATAACATTTTCATCTTTCCATTCCCAAAAAGGGCAGAAGTAGTGTCGCAAGCGCAACCAGAGAATTCGTGCACAAGTAATACAAATCCAGGAGGTGAAGTTAAATCCCCTTTATTGAAAGATATAGAGGAAAACACATCTTCTCCATAATACTTCTTCATTGGCACTGGTTTGGTCAAGCGCTGTTCTCACTATAGTGTAGTCTGCGTCCTCTGTAGCTTGGTTTATTTGAATCCCCTCGTTTTTCAATCCTTAGCGAAGAAAGTCGATCAAGCGCAGCTTGTTGTTATCGTTTGATAGCAGTTTCCCCTGGGGCATCTCAAATGAGGTGGTAACCATTTTCCTTCAGCCTAATGCCACTCACGAAGAAATAGCTGCTGCTGGAAATAAACTTCTTGTGACTCCGTATGGCGGAAGAGTCACAAGTACTCTTTACACTCGCCGTTATGAAAGCTTCATGCGATCAGCTGCCAACGCCAAAGTTCACTTGGCTCACCTGCCCCCAACTAAAGAGGCTGCAGCTCAACATGCATATCGAACATACCACCAGGTTCAGTAGTGGTTGGAAGTAGACAAAGAACCAATCAAACAGGGCTGGAACAGTAACCAGAAGGGACTGCTACCAGCGCTGCCGAAGGTGATACTATAGTATCCTTTTGATACTTTGAACATACTACCAAAGAATATATAATAACCAATAAGTTTTATCTGCCACCAAAAAATTATCGACAATGAAAAAGCTCTTTCGTGACGTAAGAGAACCAAAGAAAAATAACAATCCAATTGAGATTGAGACTGAGAGGCAAAACAAAAAAGTTTTTCTCTTGACATTTTGTAGGCTCGGCGGCGATCATAGTATATGTTATGTACCACGTGGTACACCACACAATACATATACAGCGCATAGTCACATGTGTTGAAAGCAAAGCAAACCAATTCATTTCATTGGGCGCATTCAAGATCTTAGTTGACTAGATATGCAGTCAATTCCACGGCGAGTTCTTGGCGAACCGGCAACCGGGAAGGTCTTGACAGGTTGATACGCTGTCAGGGCCGGTAGATTCTTTTTATTATTAGTTATTTTGAAATTAAAAAAGTGATTAACTTTTCTCTAAAAAAGATAGAGAATAAAGTTTTACAACAGTTTGATTGCATTTCCAAACACACTAACGTTTGGATAAAAAGAGCATGGTAAGGCTAAACCTGGATTTTAATCCATAGACAACACGTGGCAAAAACCACACTACGCAGAAACGCTTCTTTGCTCCGGAAGCGTCACCATAATGTTTTTGAAAAAAAGGAACGAAAGTACCCATAAGCATGAAACAGAAAGCAGGTCAATCCTCGAAAATCTTTACCGTCAACCCAAGAAGGGCTGAAAATAATCGCAACATTAAGGCGGCCACTGCCCGCCATTTGCCCACACTAATCAAGGACTGCAATAATACCAGTCACCAACACCACAATAATGTGCAATAGCAAGCAACAGCTTTGCCGAACAATAGTTCCTAGGGACCTGACAGGAGAAACATGGCAACCAACAACTGCCACACAACCGAAAAGGAAACTTCCACATCAATCAGTGAAGTGGACAAATCTAACATCGTGGGAAGCTTTAACACCCACCTTGCAACAATCACCTGGAATCAACAACTTCAGAGAGTGGTACATACACCAAGCAGCGCTCAACTACGGCAGAAAAACCAGCTTTCAGAACATCTACGCTATCCCGTAAGGGGTTAACTCTACCTGACATTTCCTCGCAAATGTATTTAAAAAAAAAAAAAAAAAAAAAAAAACAAAATTGTTAACTAATTAATCAACTAACGGTTGTATCAAATAATCATTGCAAAAATATTCCAGAAATTAACACTGACAAACGTATTCAATACGGTAGTGTATAATATGTAATTTAACTGTTCTCTAATAGCATACAGCGTCCTCGCTCTAAAATGAATCACTTGTTTCATACAGTACTCACAAGAAAACCATTTCGCTAACTAGCGTATCGTTCGTATAATTGCTTTTCATGTATAAGTGTTATATGTAAATCTCAATGTATCATAATGTATATATATTTAGAGTCTAGTAGAATGTACATAGTTAGGGTAGTTTTAAGATAACGAAGACATCACAGTCGAAAGTAACAGTTAAATAGCTCCGTGAGCAAGAGCTAAATGAAACAAACAAGAAAAAGCAAGCCATGTGGCATATAATAAGTTAAGAAGCAAACTGAAAGAGACGGCCATACATTAAAGCCTCCATACTCAAAACAAAAATGTAACTAGAATTAAGACATTGATGTAAGAAAGAGAAAAATAGAGACTCAATAAAATTCAATTCAATTCAAATTCAATTCCACGGCCTCTGATTGGTCGAGAGCCCGAAAATTGACAGAACAGCTAGTCAATTTTTTTGAGGTCGGGGACTGGATTCTTAGTCAAGAAAATCTTGACTAGCCCACTAACAACAGCCAAAAACAGCTGACTGGTTGGTGTGGTTATACTGTGTGGCTGTTGTTTGCTTGTTACAAAAATGAAAATCCAAGTAAATTATGAAGGAGTATTTTTATTTTTTCTATTTTTTATGCAGTTCATATACTGTTGGATTATGTAGAACAATAGACGAACTCAGCAAATCTTTCACAGCAAAAAATGCAACTTGGCCTATGAAATAACTAATTTACCTTCCGAACACATGTATTTATTTATTTATTTATTTCATTTCATCTACAAGGTAGAAAACCTTAACAGATTCCGCAAAAATAAAAATATAAAATTGTATACATATAGTAAATATAATAATATATAATAATTCAAAAGCATATTGAAAACTTAAGTAAATAAACAATAGGGCATAGTTACGTAAAATTAGACGATAGTACAATAAGAGCATTCTGTTTAAAGCAATCCCGATTCGAGGTTAAATCGACCGAGTTAAATAAACAGATGCACCGAGTTATCGGTTCAGACAATCCATAGTTAGTTCTATGTGCCGGAGGTAAAAATAAATGTCTTTCTCTCAGCATTCTGCTTGGGGCATAGAATGGTATCCTAAAAAGGAGTTCACTGCAATGAATCCTATTAGAGACAATGTCCTTTAGAAACATCAAGGACAGCATCTTTCTCCTTACAACGAGAGTATTCAAGCCTAACAATAAACAGCGAGTATTATACGAAGGCAGTTCAGAATCCCTATTGAATCTCCTCAGAGCAATGCGAGTGAAGCGTCTTTGAACCCGTTCAACTCGAGAAGAGTGCACACCATAAAAAGGATCCCAAATAACACAACAGTACTCTAATCTGGATCTAATTAGAGAACAGTAAAGAGTTTTAAGAACAAATGGATCACGGAAACCTTCAGAGTTTCTTTTTATAAAAGCAAGTAGGGAAAAAGACTTAGAGACGATATAATCAACATGCAAATTGAAGCTTAACTTGCTATCGAAAATAACTCCAAGATCTTTAACTTCAGATGCTCTAGCAAAAGCAACGTTCCCAGCCACATAGGGATGAAGCAAGGGACTGTGTGATCGAGAAATCGAGCAAACTTTACATTTAGATAAACTAAGCTCCAAATCGTTTACGGAGCACCATCGCAAAAATAGGTCAATCTCTTGTTGGAACAGCAAGCAATCCGAAGAGTTGGACACTTTAACAAACATTTTAAAATCATCAGCAAATAATAGACATTTACACGTTTTGAAAAGCTGAGGGATTTCATTCACATACAGAACAAATAGCAATGGTCCTAAATGGCTTCCTTGAGGGACACCGGAAGTTGCGGTTACCACATTCGAGAAAAAACCATCCACTTCGACGATAAGTTTCCTATTTAGAAGGTAAGAAGAAAGCCAATTCAAGATGTTTGAATGAAACCCAAGTTTCGATAACTTTTGTATCAATATAAAGTGATTGATTCTGTCGAAGGCTTTTACGAAGTCAGTAAATAATACATCGACCTGCACACCGCTTTCCATTGAATTCAAACAAAAATTGGAAAAAAGGGCTAAGTTAGTCAAAGTAGAGCGACCGGCCACGAAGCCATGTTGCTTAGGCGATATATGTTCCTTCACAATAAAGTACATCTTTTCTTTAACGATTTTTTCGAAGAGTTTAGGGATAGCTGAAATTTTGCTTATAGGCCTGTAGTTTTCCACTAAATGTTTGTGCCCGCTTTTATGAACTCACCGGATGAAACTGAAAGATGAACTGAAATAATCTTTAGCGGCAGGAATAAAGTAGACGAGCAGTTTTTCAAGAGAGTGGGATGAAGCAGGTCAGGACCAGCTCCTTTATTAGAGTCTAAATTATTTAGAGCGAGAAGAAGATCCTCATCAGTAGGTATTGGGGCACTTGAGCATGGGAACCAATTTTTTGACGATTCCGGGAAACAGCCATTTTAATTCGTCATTTTTGGGTAAAAACATGGATTTTGAAATTTTTAATTACCCCGGTTTTTTTTTTGTTTACATAAGCGTGGGAAAATTTTAATTCCTCATTTTTGGGTGAAATCATCGATTTTGAAATTTTTAAGTACCCCGGTTTTTTTTTTTTTTTTACATTAAGCGTGGGTGGGCGAGAGGGAAGATGAGCCTGGGGAGGGGGAGAGGGGAGGGGGAGGAAGGCTGTTGTTTGTTTACATTAAGAAGGTATTGCCGAAGCCAGGAAGTGACGTCATCAAGAAGATATAGGGTTACATTTTTGGGTGAAAACAGGGAATTCGGAGCGTGTGTATTAGTGTACTTAGTGTGTACTTAGTGTACTTAGTGTACTTAGTGTGTACTTAGTCTGGGCGAGGGAGAGGGGTGATATGCGAGGGAGAGGGGGGATGGGGAGGAAGGCTGTTGCTTGTTTACATTAAGAAGGTGTCGGGTTACATTTTGTTATGTATGTATATATCTGTGTGTGTATGTATGTATGTATGTATGTATGTATGTATGTACATATGTTTGTTTGTATATATGTATGTATGTACGAGTATGTACATATGTATGTATGTGTGCATATGATGTGGCGGTATGTGATGAGTCATATTCAAAGTAGTCGCGTGTCATATTATGTATGTACATAATTATGTATATCGATGTTTTTGTTTTGTTTATTGGGCAAAGGAAGTGAAAGGCGTCAGAGGGAGAGGAAATATATGCGACTATTTATATTTGTTGGCGGAGTGAAAACAATGATGAGAGGGGATGAGAGGGGGTGAACGGTTTCTCGGATCTATTTATCCAGATCAGATTGTTTATTTTGATTGTTGTCTGAAATAGGTACATTTTTGTTTTTCATTGCCGATTCTGGCACAGGGAGCCAGGAAGTGACGTCATCAAGGAGATATAGGGTTACATTTTTTGGGGGTGAAATCTGAGAATTCGGAGCAATTAGTGTCATGGAATGTGATTGATGTGTACTTAGTGTGTACTTAGTGTACTTAGTGTTGTACTTATACTGTACCTAGTGTGTACTTAGTGTGTATCAGAGAGTACTTAGTGTGTACTTAGTGTACTTAGTGTGTACTTAATGTACTTAGTGTGTATCAGAGAGTACTTAGTGTTTGTGTATACATACGTATGTATGTGTATATGTGTTTGCATAAGATCTGGCAGTATATGAGTCATCTTCAAAGCAGTCGCGTGTCATATATGTATGTACATATGTATATAGGTGTTTTTGTTTTGTTTATTGGACGAATGAAGTAAAAAGCGAAAAGGAAATTCTGAGTCAAAGGGAGAAGAGGGATATACGAATAGGGAAACAATGCTGAAGGGGATGTGAATGGTTTCTCAGGCCTACTCATCCAGATAAGATTGTTTATTTTGACTGTTGGTTGAAATGGTTAGTAGTTTTGACTATATTGTTTCAAGGAAAATTGTTTTTGTTGGATGGATGAAGTAAAAAGCGGAAAGAAAAATTCTGAGTCAGAGGGAGAGGAAAGATGTGCGACTGATTTATATTCGTTGACTGATGTGGAACAATGATTAGGGATGAGAGTGGGTGAATCGTTTCCTGGGTATGGTTTCCAAGGTCTACGCATTCAGATCAGATTGTTTATTTTAGCTTTTGACTGAAATGGGTAGTAGTGCTGACTGTAATATTTCAAGGACAATTGTTTTTATTGGACGAAGAAGTAAAAAGCACTAAGCCAGAGCGAGAAAGAAGAAGTATATTTGCAGGCAGATGGGAAACAATGATGAGAGAAGGAAGAGAGGGGGTGAACGATTTCCAAGGTCTACTCATCCAGATCAGATTGTTTATATTCGCTGATGGAGGGGAAACAATGATTAAAGGGGGTGATCGGTTGCCAAGGTCTACTCATCCAGTTGGAATATTCATATTTCGACATGCTTAAAAGTCTTGGTCTCATTATCTTTCGACCATATTTATGGAATTTGCTGACCGAGGGCTAGTGGAATATTCAAGATCAACAAGTTATTGTTTTGGCTCATAATGGTCAAGCGTATGATCATCTGGTATTCAAGACCAATGTGTATGTATATGTTTCCGCGCTTTCATAAAAAAACTATTTGTATATGTATCAAATAAAAAAAAAATAAAGGAATAGAGCAAGAGGTCAACACATCGCTGACATCGATTTCAAACCATATCGTTTCGAATCATCATCATTATTATCATCAGAGACTAAGAAGCAGAAAGAAACAAATGTAAATTACCTAACAGAAGTTGAAAGAAGATAAAAAAAAAAATGTTATTATGATATGTGAACAATGTTGGAGTGTTTCTTATTCATTAGTTTGTATGATGGGGATAAAAGATTTGTTGATCGTGTAAATAAAAAATAAAGAAACTTTTAATCAAGGCGCACTCAAAGCTTTGAGATCCTACTCTTTGCACTTAAGGTAAAGTGCTGCTTCAATGAGTTAAGCTAGATTAAGGTTCTACCAAAGATTATCAGATTATTTACTTTGATTGTTGGCTGAAATGGGAAGTAGTGCTGACTATAATGTTTCAAAAAAAAAAAAAATTGTTTTGATTGAACGAAGGAAGTGAAAAGCACGGAGTCAGAAAATGAGGAGAGATATACGAATAGGTAACAATGCTGAGAGTGGGTGAACGGTTTCCAGGGTCTTCTCATTCAGATCAGATTATTTATTTTGGTTGTTGTGGCAAATACATCAATGAGGTAAACCACTGTTTAACTGATTCCAATTGTAGAATGACGTCAGTTGTCTTTGCTAAAATGGATCAGAATGGAGCTAAACGAAATTCTAGTCTGAAGGATTTCATTCCTAAGAAACTACTGTATACAGTTTTTAGAAATCCCTTCAAATCATCATCATCATCATCATCATCATCATCATCATCATCATCATCATCATCATCACCATCATCATCATCACCATCATCATCATCACCATTATCATCGTCATCATCAGAAACTAAGCAGAAAGAAACAAATATTAAGTATCAGAAGCTCGAAGAAGATTAATAAAAAAAAATGTTTATTATGATAATGTAAACAATGTTGGAGTGTTTCCTATTCATGCTTTTGTATGATGAGAATTGAAGATTTGTTGATCGTGTAAATAAAAAACAAAGAAACTTTTTTTTTTTTTTTTAAATAACTGTGTTTTATTTATTATTCAATATTAATCAAATCAATATATCCATCCTTTTCTCTTATAATTCTACATTTAATTTTTTCATTAACCAATGGTCCATAAATTCTTCTTTTATTAATTAGTCCAAATCAATAATCCCTCTTTATTGTTAGGCAAACAAACAAGGTATTCTATACCTGTTGATTCGATGACAGTACACTCTAAGACTTTTTTCTTTTTCATAGTGCTTTCGCAAAGTTCTTTTTCCTGACGGATACAAATATGTTGTTTATTTATTATTTTATACAAAAGATTGGTGGAGGAATATTCATGTTTCGACATGTTTAAAAGTCTTGGTCTCTTTATCTTTCGACCATTTTTTTTTTTTTTATGGGATATGTTTTTATTTATCTTTCATTTGTCTATGGAATATATCTATGGTGTTGTTATTGTTGTTGTTGTCTTTGCTGTTGCTCTCGTTCGCTGACTATGATATTTCTATACAAAAATTGATGGAGGAATATTCATGTTTCGACATGTTTAAAAGTTTTGCCATTATTGGTTTGTAGATTTTTCGGCTTTCGATTGGAACTGTCAAAAATTGATCTCATAGCATCTGTAACAGCTTGTGCTGTCTTATTCTTCAAAGGAATCGCCCATGCATACTTGGAGAAGGTATCGATTACTGTTAATAAGTAATTATTTCCATTATTTAGCTTGCTGTACGGTATCATTTCAACCAAATCTGCTTGCCATAGGTCATCTAGCCCTTTAATAACAACCCGGCGCCTGATGAAATTTCTTCGTGCGGGCTTGTGTAATTCCTCGACAACATTCCTCTTACTCATACCGAAATAGAATGAATAAAAGACCAAAGAAATGTACATTAAAATATGTGTATTTTATTTTATTTAAATTCATCATAAAATTACATCAACTTCTTCATTCTAATGATTAAAACTATGCATACATAAATTCGTGGGATCGATTAAGTGAAAAAAGTCTCCCACCGCTTGATAAATTCTTTAGTTCAATTAGCAATTCTAGTTGTACTGCAGAACAACATGATTTTGCAAAGACGGTATGGCAAACATTTAAATGTGAAAGTCTATTAGATTATTTAGAGTTATATCTAAAAACAGATGTCTTATTACTAGCCGATATATTTGAGAATTTTAGAAAAGTTTGCAGAAATATCTATGGGCTAGATCCCTGTCAATATTATACAGCACCTGGTTTATCATGGGATGCTATGTTAAAAGTAACAAAGATTAGACTTGAATTACTTACTGATATAAATATGTTTACGTTTGTACAAAGAGGTATTAGGGGTGGTCTTGGGCAATGCTGTTGCAGACACTCCAAAGCTAATAAAAAATATATGAGTGACTTTAAAAGTGAAGTACCTTCTGAATACTTGACGTATTTGGATGCAAATAATTTATATGGTTGGGCAATGTCTCAAAGTCTACCGTATGGTAAATTCGAATGGATAGAAACTGATAATTTCAATGTTTTCAATACATCATCAAACTCTCATTTTGGTTACATTTTAGAAGTTGACTTGGAATATCCAGAACATTTTCGTGATGCTCATCATTTGATTTCTTATTTTGTGCAGAGAATAAAAAAAAAAAGCCCAAACGCGAAATTTAGTAAACTCATAGCAGACTGAACCCATAAAACAAAGTATATTATACATTATAGAAATCTTCAACAATGAGTTAAGCACAGAATGAACATTTTAAAAATACATAGAATTTTGAGTTTCAAGCAATCATGTTGGTGAAAACAATACATCGATTTAAATACACATCACCGTAAATTGGGTAAAAATGAATTTGAAAAGAATTTCTTTAAATTATTAAACAATGCTGTTTATGGTAAAACGATGGAACAAGTCGATAATCGAAAAGATATAAAGATAGTTACGAATTGGTAAAGTTGTGGAAAGCATTTAGGTGCTCGAGCTTGGATAGCAAAGCCAAACTTTCATAGTTCTACTCAATTTACAGACAATATGATCGCAATTCAAATGAGTCGTGTTCATATAAATTACAACAAACCGATTTATTTAGGTTTTACTGTACTTGATTTATCAAAATGGAAGATGTATGATTTTTATTATGAATACATGAAACCAAAGTATGGTGACAATTTAACTTAAAATTATATGGATACTGATTCTTCATATATTCTATTAAAACTGGAGATTTCTATAAAGACATACTGGATGATATTGATATGAAATTTGATACAACAGATTATCCTACTGATAATAGATATAATATTCCAAATAAAAATAAAAAGATAATCGGGATGATGAAAGATGAGATGAATGGTAAAATTATTAGAGAATTCGTTGGGCTTCGATCTAAAATGTATTCAATAGATATCGAAAAAGTAAACAAATTTAAAAAAGCTAAAGGTGTAAAGAAAACAGTATTAGATGATATGAATATTGAAGATTATAGAGATTGTTTATATAAAAATAAACGTTTCTATGGATATATGTTTATAATTAGGTCAAAGATTCATAACATATATACACAATGTGTTAATAAACTAGCACTAAGTTATATTGATGATAAGAGATATATTATGGAAAATGGTGTTAGTACACTTGCATGGCTGGTAATCTGTATCGAAAGTACACTCCAAGGAAATCGGGGTTTATTTTCCAAAATCTGCTATATTTGTTACTGGGCGATTAGGTAACAAGTTCAGTAGTTTTGTGAATCTTATGGCTAATGACAAAGCACCAAATCCGTTTTTGTATGGTTGTAGAGCCCATTACCTTCTGGAATTTTTACTGCTTCCATAGCTTCTTTTTGCTGAATAAATTAATTTGATTCTCTTGGAGGAGCGATTTCGTCTTCTTATATTAGCAGTAGTAGTAGCACTTGTATTTTTTTTTATTTTTGATGCCCAAGTTAAATTAGATCCCGCGTTCATCATTATCATATTTGTCATCACTAGACTATTTAATCTTTCGGATAAGGAAGAATGTTATGCTATTACCCTCTGCCGGGCCTTCTCAGTAAGAACTTTATTAGTAATATGTTGACCAGGTATGTTTTTACTATAAGCATATGCCATATTGTGTTCACGGCAGACCTCATCCAACTGATTGATTCCACGATCTCCCTTAGCAAGACGGTCTTTTAATTTAGTCCCAGGACCACAGAAAGTACATGACGGAAATTGTGTTTCGAATGGTAATTTATTTAATAATGAATTTACCAGTCCATATCCTTCGGATTAATGTTTTCGACTGACCAGATATACTCGATATTCTATCGTTTTATAACACTTTCTTGTTACGGCTGCAGTCTCTGCATTAACCGAAATATAAATATCTACGACAACTTGTAAAATCCATTCATGGAATACAATGAGTTTTCAAATTATTGTGAAATTATTGCACCTTCCGAAGCAAAACGAAACTCAGTGTTTATATTTGATGATGAAGCTTGTGATAAACAAAACAACATTCGAGAATATGTTTGTATGGGATGACACAACGATATGGATAGTTTCTACTTATGTCAATTTTATACACGCATACCAAAACATTTGTTTCGGGACAACGCAAACTACATAGTCATTTTCAAGCAAGACGAGCTAAATCTGAATCTGATCATATAAATTCCGATACGACATTCAATCAGTTTAAAGAACCATGCACAAACTGTTGGAAAGATGCATTATTTCTGGTGGTCATCAACGACCTCCCACTAGTCTTCAAATATTCTGAGTGTCTTCTTCTAGATTATTTCGCTCCATTAAATCTGAATATAATTACGATTTATTATATCAAGATGTCGCCGCGGTCAATGATTGATGTGAGCGGAATCACCTCCTTCTAAACGTTTCTTATTGTCCTGCTTACTGCAATCCGCTATCCGCTAACTGATATCCGCTAACTGCTATCTGTAACCGACCGGTTAGCAACCGCCCTGTTTGGAACCGACCTGTTTGGAACCGATCTGTTTGAAACCGACCTGTTTGGAACCGACCTGTTTAGAAGCGGCGACCTTAAGGTGTATTGTGCCCCCTATCAGTCATAGACGCGCATGCCACATATTCGTATGTATGTCTGTACATATGTATATCGGTGTTTTTGTTTTGTTTATTGGATGAAGGAAGTAAAACGGGGTGTGAGTAATTAGTTGTGGCGCCATATGAGTGAGAGCGAGAGGAAAGATGTGCGAGTGGTTTATATTTGTTGGTGGAGAGGGAAACAATGGTGAGAGGGGGGTGAATGATTTCCTGGGTCTGGTTTCCTGGGTCTATTTCAGTCTACAACCAAAATAAACAAGCTGATCTGAATGAATATTACTTACAGTATACAGTCATCAGAAAAAGTATCATGGAAATAGAGAAATGCTTAGAGTGTACTGTCCAAAGAACAACATGCGATATCTTGCTCGCTTGCCCAACAATAAAGAAGAGTTATTGATTTGGACTAAATATAAAATAAGAATTTATGGACCATTGGATTAAATTTTGATATTAGCGATGTAGTGACCTTTTGCTAAAATTATTTATCTGACACACACACAGTTCTTAATGAATAAACAGAAATATATAAACAATGGTCTTGAATACCTGATGATCATACGCTTGACCATTATCAGCCAAAACAATAACTTATTGATCATGAATATCCCACTCAGAATAAACTATCTGATCTGGATGAGTACACGTTTCAGCCAACAGCCAAAATAAACAATCTGATCTGAATGAGTACACCCAGGAAACCAGACCCAGGAAATCATTCACCCCCCTCTCACCATTGTTTCCCTCTCCACCAACAAATATAAACCACTCGCACATCTTTCCTCTCGCTCTCACTCATATGGCGCCACAACTAATTACTCACACCCCGTTTTACTTCCTTCATCCAATAAACAAAACAAAAACACCGATATACATATGTACAGACATACATACGAATATGTGGCATGCGCGTCTATGACTGATAGGGGGCACAATACACCTTAAGGTCGCCGCTTCTAAACAGGTCGGTTCCAAACAGGTCGGTTTCAAACAGATCGGTTCCAAACAGGTCGGTTCCAAACAGGGCGGTTGCTAACCGGTCGGTTACAGATAGCAGTTAGCGGATATCAGTTAGCGGATAGCGGATTGCAGTAAGCAGGACAATAAAAAACGTTTAGAAGGAGGTGATTCCGCTCACATCAATCATTGACCGCGGCGACATCTTGATATAATAAATCGTAATTATATTCAGATTTAATGGAGCGAAATAATCTAGAAGAAGACACTCAGAATATTTGAAGACTAGTGGGAGGTCGTTGATGACCACCAGAAATAATGCATCTTTCCAACAGTTTGTGCATGGTTCTTTAAACTGATTGAATGTCGTATCGGAATTTATATGATCAGATTCAGATTTAGCTCGTCTTGCTTGAAAATGACTATGTAGTTTGCGTTGTCCCGAAACAAATGTTTTGGTATGCGTGTATAAAATTGACATAAGTAGAAACTATCCATATCGTTGTGTCATCCCATACAAACATATTCTCGAATGTTGTTTTGTTTATCACAAGCTTCATCATCAAATATAAACACTGAGTTTCGTTTTGCTTCGGAAGGTGCAATAATTTCACAATAATTTGAAAACTCATTGTATTCCATGAATGGATTTTACAAGTTGTCGTAGATATTTATATTTCGGTTAATGCAGAGACTGCAGCCGTAACAAGAAAGTGTTATAAAACGATAGAATATCGAGTATATCTGGTCAGTCGAAAACATTAATCCGAAGGATATGGACTGGTAAATTCATTATTAAATAAATTACCATTCGAAACACAATTTCCGTCATGTACTTTCTGTGGTCCTGGGACTAAATTAAAAGACCGTCTTGCTAAGGGAGATCGTGGAATCAATCAGTTGGATGAGGTCTGCCGTGAACACAATATGGCATATGCTTATAGTAAAAACATACCTGGTCAACATATTACTAATAAAGTTCTTACTGAGAAGGCCCGGCAGAGGGTAATAGCATAACATTCTTCCTTATCCGAAAGATTAAATAGTCTAGTGATGACAAATATGATAATGATGAACGCGGGATCTAATTTAACTTGGGCATCAAAAATAAAAAAAAATACAAGTGCTACTACTACTGCTAATATAAGAAGACGAAATCGCTCCTCCAAGAGAATCAAATTAATTTATTCAGCAAAAAGAAGCTATGGAAGCAGTAAAAATTCCAGAAGGTAATGGGCTCTACAACCATACAAAAACGGATTTGGTGCTTTGTCATTAGCCATAAGATTCACAAAACTACTGAACTTGTTACCTAATCGCCCAGTAACAAATATAGCAGATTTTGGAAAATAAACCCCGATTTCCTTGGAGTGTACTTTCGATACAGATTACCAGCCATGCAAGTGTACTAACACCATTTTCCATAATATATCTCTTATCATCAATATAACTTAGTGCTAGTTTATTAACACATTGTGTATATATGTTATGAATCTTTGACCTAATTATAAACATATATCCATAGAAACGTTTATTTTTATATAAACAATCTCTATAATCTTCAATATTCATATCATCTAATACTGTTTTCTTTACACCTTTAGCTTTTTTAAATTTGTTTACTTTTTCGATATCTATTGAATACATTTTAGATCGAAGCCCAACGAATTCTCTAATAATTTTACCATTCATCTCATCTTTCATCATCCCGATTATCTTTTTATTTTTATTTGGAATATTATATCTATTATCAGTAGGATAATCTGTTGTATCAAATTTCATATCAATATCATCCAGTATGTCTTTATAGAAATCTCTAGTTATATGAAGAATCAGTATCCATATAATTTTAAGTTAAATTGTCACCATACTTTGGTTTCATGTATTCATAATAAAAATCATACATCTTCCATTTTGATAAATCAAGTACAGTAAAACCTAAATAAATCGGTTTGTTGTAATTTATATGAACACGACTCATTTGAATTGCGATCATATTGTCTGTAAATTGAGTAGAACTATGAAAGTTTGGCTTTGCTATCCAAGCTCGAGCACCTAAATGCTTTCCACAACTTTACCAATTCGTAACTATCTTTATATCTTTTCGATTATCGACTTGTTCCATCGTTTTACCATAAACAGCATTGTTTAATAATTTAAAGAAATTCTTTTCAAATTCATTTTTACCCAATTTACGGTGATGTGTATTTAAATCGATGTATTGTTTTCACCAACATGATTGCTTGAAACTCAAAATTCTATGTATTTTTAAAATGTTCATTCTGTGCTTAACTCATTGTTGAAGATTTCTATAATGTATAATATACTTTGTTTTATGGGTTCAGTCTGCTATGAGTTTACTAAATTTCGCGTTTGGGCTTTTTTTTTTTATTCTCTGCACAAAATAAGAAATCACTATGCTCATCACGAAAATGTTCTGGATATTCCAAGTCAACTTCTAAAATGTAACCAAAATGAGAGTTTGATGATGTATTGAAAACATTGAAATTATCAGTTTCTATCCATTCGAATTTACCATACGGTAGACTTTGAGACATTGCCCAACCATATAAATTATTTGCATCCAAATACGTCAAGTATTCAGAAGGTACTTCACTTTTAAAGTCACTCATATATTTATTATTAGCTTTGGAGTGTCTGCAACAGCATTGCACAAGACCACCCCTAATACCTCTTTGTACAAACGTAAACATATTTATATCAGTAAGTAATTCAAGTCTTATCTTTGTTACTTTTAACATAGCATCCCATGATAAACCAGGTGCTGTATAATATTGACAGGGATCCAGCCCATAGATATTTCTGCAAACTTTTCTAAAATTCTCAAATATATCGGCTAGTAATAAGACATCTGTTTTTAGATATAACTCTAAATAATCTAATAGACTTTCACATTTAAATGTTTGCTATACCGTCTTTGCAAAATCATGTTGTTCTGCAGTACAACTAGAATTGCTAATTGAACTAAAGAATTTATCAAGCGGTGGGAGACTTTTTTCACTTAATCGATCCCACGAATTTATGTATGCATAGTTTTAATCATTAGAATGAAGAAGTTGATGTAATTTTATGATGAATTTAAATAAAATAAAATACACATATTTTAATGTACATTTCTTTGGTCTTTTATTCATTCTATTTCGGTATGAGTAAGAGGAATGTTGTCGAGGAATTACACAAGCCCGCACGAAGAAATTTCATCAGGCGCCGGGTTGTTATTAAAGGGCTAGATGACCTATGGCAAGCAGATTTGGTTGAAATGATACCGTACAGCAAGCTAAATAATGGAAATAATTACTTATTAACAGTAATCGATACCTTCTCCAAGTATGCATGGGCGATTCCTTTGAAGAATAAGACAGCACAAGCTGTTACAGATGCTATGAGATCAATTTTTGACAGTTCCAATCGAAAACCGAAAAATCTACAAACCAATAATGGCAAAACTTTTAAACATGTCGAAACATGAATATTCCTCCATCAATTTTTGTATAGAAATATCATAGTCAGCGAACGAGAGCAACAGCAAAGACAACAACAACAATAACAACACCATAGATATATTCCATAGACAAATGAAAGATAAATAAAAACATATCCCATAAAAAAAAAAAAAATGGTCGAAAGATAAAGAGACCAAGACTTTTAAACATGTCGAAACATGAATATTCCTCCACCAATCTTTTGTATAAAATAATAAATAAACAACATATTTGTATCCGTCAGGAAAAAGAACTTTGCGAAAGCACTATGAAAAAGAAAAAAGTCTTAGAGTGTACTGTCATCGAATCAACAGGTATAGAATACCTTGTTTGTTTGCCTAACAATAAAGAGGGATTATTGATTTGGACTAATTAATAAAAGAAGAATTTATGGACCATTGGTTAATGAAAAAATTAAATGTAGAATTATAAGAGAAAAGGATGGATATATTGATTTGATTAATATTGAATAATAAATAAAACACAGTTATTTAAAAAAAAAAAAAAAAGTTTCTTTGTTTTTTATTTACACGATCAACAAATCTTCAATTCTCATCATACAAAAGAATGAATAGGAAACACTCCAACATTGTTTACATTATCATAATAAACATTTTTTTTTATTAATCTTCTTCGAGCTTCTGATACTTAATATTTGTTTCTTTCTGCTTAGTTTCTGATGATGACGATGATGATGGTGATGATGATGATGGTGATGATGATGATGGTGATGATGATGATGATGATGATGATGATGATGATGATGATGATGATGATGATGATGATGATTTGAAGGGATTTCTAAAAACTGTATACAGTAGTTTCTTAGGAATGAAATCCTTCAGACTAGAATTTCGTTTAGCTCCATTCTGATCCATTTTAGCAAAGACAACTGACGTCATTCTACAATTGGAATCAGTTAAACAGTGGTTTACCTCATTGATGTATTTGCCACAACAACCAAAATAAATAATCTGATCTGAATGAGAAGACCCTGGAAACCGTTCACCCACTCTCAGCATTGTTACCTATTCGTATATCTCTCCTCATTTTCTGACTCCGTGCTTTTCACTTCCTTCGTTCAATCAAAACAATTTTTTTTTTTTTTGAAACATTATAGTCAGCACTACTTCCCATTTCAGCCAACAATCAAAGTAAATAATCTGATAATCTTTGGTAGAACCTTAATCTAGCTCAACTCATTGAAGAAGCACTTTACCTTAAGTGCAAAGAGTAGGATCTCAAAGCTTTGAGTGCGCCTTGATTAAAAGTTTCTTTATTTTTTATTTACACGATCAACAAATCTTTTATCCCCATCATACAAACTAATGAATAAGAAACACTCCAACATTGTTCACATATCATAATAACATATTTTTTTTTATCTTCTTTCAACTTCTGTTAGGTAATTTACATTTGTTTCTTTCTGCTTCTTAGTCTCTGATGATAATAATGATGATGATTCGAAACGATATGGTTTGAAATCGATGTCAGCGATGTGTTGACCTCTTGCTCTATTCCTTTATTTTTTTTTTATTTGATACATATACAAATAGTTTTTTTATGAAAGCGCGGAAACATATACATACACATTGGTCTTGAATACCAGATGATCATACGCTTGACCATTATGAGTCAAAACAATAACTTGTTGATCTTGAATATTCCACTAGCCCTCGGTCAGCAAATTCCATAAATATGGTCGAAAGATAATGAGACCAAGACTTTTAAGCATGTCGAAATATGAATATTCCAACTGGATGAGTAGACCTTGGCAACCGATCACCCCCTTTAATCATTGTTTCCCCCCCATCAGCGAATATAAACAATCTGATCTGGATGAGTAGACCTTGGAAATCGTTCACCCCCTCTCTTCCTTCTCTCATCATTGTTTCCCATCTGCCTGCAAATATACTTCTTCTTTCTCGCTCTGGCTTAGTGCTTTTTACTTCTTCGTCCAATAAAAACAATTGTCCTTGAAATATTACAGTCAGCACTACTACCCATTTCAGTCAAAAGCTAAAATAAACAATCTGATCTGAATGCGTAGACCTTGGAAACCATACCCAGGAAACGATTCACCCACTCTCATCCCTAATCATTGTTCCACATCAGTCAACGAATATAAATCAGTCGCACATCTTTCCTCTCCCTCTGACTCAGAATTTTTCTTTCCGCTTTTTACTGCATCCATCCAACAAAAACAATTTTCCTTGAAACAATATAGTCAAAACTACTAACCATTTCAACCAACAGTCAAAATAAACAATCTTATCTGGATGAGTAGGCCTGAGAAACCATTCACATCCCCTTCAGCATTGTTTCCCTATTCGTATATCCCTCTTCTCCCTTTGACTCAGAATTTCCTTTTCGCTTTTTACTTCATTCGTCCAATAAACAAAACAAAAACACCTATATACATATGTACATACATATATGACACGCGACTGCTTTGAAGATGACTCATATACTGCCAGATCTTATGCAAACACATATACACATACATACGTATGTATACACAAACACTAAGTACTCTCTGATACACACTAAGTACATTAAGTACACACTAAGTACACACTAAGTACTCTCTGATACACACTAAGTACACACTAGGTACAGTATAAGTACAACACTAAGTACACTAAGTACACACTAAGTACACATCAATCACATTCCATGACACTAATTGCTCCGAATTCTCAGATTTCACCCCCAAAAAATGTAACCCTATATCTCCTTGATGACGTCACTTCCTGGCTCCCTGTGCCAGAATCGGCAATGAAAAACAAAAATGTACCTATTTCAGACAACAATCAAAATAAACAATCTGATCTGGATAAATAGATCCGAGAAACCGTTCACCCCCTCTCATCCCCTCTCATCATTGTTTTCACTCCGCCAACAAATATAAATAGTCGCATATATTTCCTCTCCCTCTGACGCCTTTCACTTCATTTGCCCAATAAACAAAACAAAACATCGATATACACAATTATGTACATACATAATATGACACGCGACTACTTTGAATATGACTCATCACATACCGCCACATCATATGCACACATACATACATACGTACATACTCGTACATACATACATATATACAAACAAACATATGTACATACATACATACATACATACATACATACATACACACACAGATATATACATACATAACAAAATGTAACCCGACACCTTCTTAATGTAAACAAGCAACAGCCTTCCTCCCCATCCCCCCTCTCCCCATCCCCCCTCTCCCTCGCATATCACCCCTCTCCCTCGCCCAGACTAAGTACACACTAAGTACACTAAGTACACTAAGTACACTAAGTACACACTAAGTACACTAATACACACGCTCCGAATTCCCTGTTTTCACCCAAAAATGTAACCCTATATCTTCTTGATGACGTCACTTCCTGGCTTCGGCAATACCTTCTTAATGTAAACAAACAACAGCCTTCCTCCCCCTCCCCTCTCCCCCTCCCCAGGCTCATCTTCCCTCTCGCCCACCCACGCTTAATGTAAAAAAAAAAAAAAAAAACCGGGGTAATTAAAAATTTCAAAATCCATGTTTTTACCCAAAAATGACGAATTAAAATGGCTGTTTCCCGGAATCGTCAAAAAATTGGTTCCCATGCTCAAGTGCCCCAATACCTACTCTCATCAGAGAGCTTCAAATTCCCAATATCAGTAATGGTATTGATATGGCTAGTGCAAAAATTAATCGCATTGTTAGCAGGTTGAAAGTAAGAAGCGAAGAATTTAGCAAAAAGTTCGCTGGTAGATTCGTAACCGTTCGATACCATGCTCTGAAATACCATTTCTTTTGGGAAACCAGACGATTTCCGTTTCGAATTATAATGGATCCAAAAACCCTTACTATTTGCTCTGATTCGAGATTCAATAGAAGAAATATAGCATCGATAGAGAAATCTATTTAAGAACCCGAATTCCTTTCTTAGGCGAAGAAAATTTTCCCTATCAGCAAAAGATCCGGATCTTCTAATTTTTTTTAAAAAATTTAGTTTTTAAGTTCTTTAAATGGCTAAGGCGAGCATTAAACTACGGAAGCTTAGAAACAGATCTATTCTTACCAATGGGCACATAAATCTCAAACGGCTGAGACAAAATAAGTTTGAATGTGTTATACATGTCAATAAGATTTAACCCCAAAAAGCGATTGTTCCAATCAATTGAACGGAAAATATTATTTAATCCATCGTAATTAGCTTTTTTAAAGTTTGAAGAATTATTACCGACGACGCGTTTACTGAGCCGCTTGTCTATTTCATGTGGTGTTTTCTTCATCGACTGAGCAATTTGGGCTGTTTTACTAGAATCAGTAACTAAGAGGTCAGCAGCTCCTGGGCGACGAGTAGAATTCAGATTGGGAGCAGTAGCCAGCTCAGTATGGTGATTTTCGACGGTGTTTGCAGCATCTTCGGTCCCAGCCGAGGGCGGTAATAACAATGGTGGTACAGCATTATGCAAAAAAGAATTACCATCGCTTTCGAAAGCAATACTCTTAGAACAAGAAGGGATATCTGCGTTTGCCTTTGATTTCGGTGTAAGAGAATTACGGGAAAAATTTACTGCACTCTTTGATCTGTTTAATTTACCTTTATTGATCAAATTTGGTGGGGATTTATGATCATCAAGATGAAAACTATCCACAATGATTTTTCCAGATATTAGTTTTTTCAAATCACAGATTTCACCAGCAAGGTATCTAATAGTTTCAATTATAAGGCTGTTAGCTTCACATGACACTATGCACGATGTACATCTCCACATTAAATTTGCATCAGTGTTTAATATTTTTGAAATGGAGTCCGAGATGTTAGCGCACTTTTTATGAAAAATTAAATTGCAAAAAGATTCGCATTTAATGAAGTTGCAATCGGTAACTTTTGTTCCGCATTTGGCACAGTTAGTATTAACCATATTGAAGAATTATACCGAAGCTTAGAAATTAGAATATAGAAGCAGAGGTAAACACAACCGAACGCTATAGAACTTACTCAGAGAGTGCATGTAACATGTGTTACACATATAACTTCCATAAAATGTCATCCTCTAATTCGTGCATTCATATTTCTAAGTTTGTTTTTGCTCTTCTTTTCTTTAAAAAAAAACTGATTTGTTGTGCTGCAATAACAATTTTCCAAACAATTCCAAGCGAAAATAGAAAGTAGATGACGTTTTTGACATCTGAACTGGCAACTAGATATGCAGTCAATTTTGGCATTCAGGATCTTAGATTGACTGCATATCTAGTCAACTAAGATCTTGAATGCCCCCATTTTTTCAGTTTTCCATATTCCAGAAAAATTATAACCGAAATAATGATTTTGGTAATTTGAATACCCCATCGGAAGAGTTCTTTGAGAAAACCAAAAAACATATTCTAGTATTCGACTCAATTTTTTCATCACAGCCAGAAAACAGAGATATGTAGTTGCAAGAGCGTAACACCTGAATGGTTTTGTATGGATGCATGCCATTTCATAATTGCAATTTCACATAATAACCTTAGCGACAACTAAAGACACCTGTTGTCAGTGACGTAATCAACGCATAGTCTACATTGGGTCAATGAATGCCGATTGTCGATTCCTATTAAGTGTACGAAACACATTAGCAATACATCCAAAAATACCAAGATCTATACTCGCACACACATGTACATATCGAGCCACAAAATATCAAAAGTAAACAACAAGCGAAGAAAATAAAATTCTTATTTTCAACCCCACCATGAAAAAAAAACCTAAAGGGACCGTCCACTACAGAGCGTGCTGGTGCAACCTAGTTCTGCTGATCATTTTCTCAACTTTTTACATGCGATACAACGGCATTAATCTGCCCACGCATAGCAAACACTATTTCATTTACATCAAATCGTTGGACTGACAACCTGGAATCGCAAATCACGGTAAAACAATTTGAAACGTAATCAAAGTTTATTGAAAAATCAGTATACTAGCCCTTTTCGTAGGCATAAAATTAAAGAAACCGGTTTCTACTTTACACATTTCCACAGTCAATTCATTCTGTGTGTCATAAGAGAAGCTCTTAAGGGAAAGAGTAGGATGAGCGAAAAAAGCTCCTTTAATAAGTAATTTAAGAGAGCGGGTCCTGATATTAGGACCAGGGTTGCCGCGAGCAAATTTCAAAAAGCGTCCAAAAAAGGGGTCCAGAAGCAAAAAAGGGGTCCCACTTATCTATTATATAAAAATAAGTCGGGTTTTCCTTCCTGACGCTATAACTCCAGAACGCACGAACCGATTGTCACGGTTTTGCATTCGTTGGAAAGGTCTCGGGCTCCGTTAGATTTATAGCAAACAAAATTCAGGAAAAATTTCAACAGAAAAGCAGGAAAACAGGGGAAATCATTTTTCACATACAGCGCCATTTCTGATACATAGCATGTACTACAAACCAATATGGTTTTTCATGGTGGTGGAGGAGATGGCGCCAGTACGTGGTGTGTGAGTATCCCTCACGAAAATAAGTACGTTTCATTTTAAGTAGATGGCGCCGGAGCATGATACATTGTTTGACAGCTACTCATTGTACTCTGCTCAGTTAATTTCATGTGACATTTATTATGCGCACGTTGTTTCAAACGCTAACTTAAAACCGGTATTGTGTTCACTGTGAAATTGTGAAATTGAGGTTAAAGTTATTCGTTTCCTAACAGTTCAATTGGAAACCATCAAATCAATTACGCGTATTGTGCAAATTTTTATTCAATTTCAACAGCAGGCATTTGTCCTTAAGGTGGTAAGTTGAACTGTGAAAATAGTGTGGATCGTGCATTTGAGGTTAAATTCACCAGTCTGTTCATAGTCCAAAATGCCTAGAGGACGACGTGCGAACATCGGCCGCCGCACAAGACATGCAAGCCAGCAACAAGTGTATTCACAGAACTTAAGCGAAGAAAGACAAAATATAATAAGAGAAAATGCCCGATTGAGACAACGCGTGAGCACACGAAGATCATTGGCATCATACAATCGCTTGGCATTCCAATATGATCCCACTGCGAACTACAGTGATGATGACAATTTAGATACTGGACCAATGACGACTGTATGCCGATATTGCAATGCGTTAAAGTTCAAAAGAGAAACGGCTGGATTGTGCTGCGCAAGTGGAAAAGTCAAACTGGATCCATTACTTACACCACCACAGCCACTGAAACCATTGTTCGATGGAAGTGATCCCGATTCCAACCATTTTCTTCAACGCATCCTTGAATACAATAACTGCTTTCGCATGACTTCCTTTGGAGCTAATATCATTCGAGAAGGCGGCTTCATGCCGACTTGCAAGGTAAAAGCTACAACACACACAACCAATCACTCACACCAATCAATCACACCAACGCAATCAATTGCAACACATAACAACTACACATACACCACACACTACACCATCACACGATCAGAAGTCACACCGTATTCTTCAACAAATGATTGTTTGCAATTACAGATACAAGGACAAATATATCATTTGCATGGTTCAATGGTGCCAACACCAGATGAACCGCATCAATTTCTGGAAATATATTTCATTTCGTCGATGGTGGATCAGCTGAATGTGCGGTGCAATATACAGGGAACACAACAGTTAAAGAGACGAATTATTGAACAGTTGCAAGCATTTTTTCACGCTAATAACGCTGTGGTTAATATGTTCAAAACAGCATTGGAATGAATGCCATTGGATACGCACAAATTTGTCATAAGAGCGGATCGTACCCCAACAGGTGAACATGTGCGAAGATTCAATGCACCCACCGTTGATGATGTTGCTGCAATTATTGTTGGCGATCCAACTAAATCACGAGACATTGTCGTTCAGCGAAGAAGCAATATCATGCATCATGTAAACGAGACACATCGTTTGTACGATGCGTTACAATATCCAATCATTTATTGGCTAGGGCAAGACGGATACGACATCACGTTGAAGATGGTCGATCCAATTACAGTTACAATATTCACACACTTATTATTGCTATTATTGGTTTCCATTAACAATCCATTTAATTTTGCATTTTCAGGCGTATCAACGAACAAAAATCTAAGCGCAATGAATTACTATGCGTATCGTATGATGATTCGTACACATGAGGAGAATGTCATTCTGAAGTGCCGTCGGCTATTCCAGCAATTCGCTGTCGACATGTATGTCAAAGTCGAGACCGAACGTTTAGCGTTCATCCGATTCAATCAGGCAAAGCTACGATCTGAGGACTATATACACTTGCGTGATGCTATTCATTCAGATGGTAATGTTCAGAATATTGGACGCCTGACGATTCTCCCATCATCTTATATCGGAAGCCCACGCCACATGCACGAATACGCTCAAGACGCTATGACGTACGTGCGAAATTATGGAACTCCGGATTTATTTATTACGTTCACATGCAATCCGAAGTGGACGGAAATTGAACGTGAGTTGGACCCGGGCCAAAAACCGCTAGATCGCCATGACATAATCGCCAGAGTATTTCAGCAAAAACTCAAGGTTATGATGGATGTGCTTACTAAGTATCGAGTTAAATGGGCAGATACGTCAGTACTAATGAAGCACTGTGGCGATTATTGTCATTTCAAATTCATGAAAGATATCCCACAGTTGTACATTTAGCAGTGCATTTGGAAAACGGACAAAGAGTTTACTTCACTGAGGCTAATGCGGCACAACGAGCTGAGAGACCACCATCGACAACATTGACTAGCTTCTTTGCAATGTGTGAAGCAGATCCATTCGCAGCTACGCTGATGTACGTTGAAATGCCCAGGTATTACACTTGGAATCAATCAACAAAGAAATTACAACGTCGCAAACAAGGAACCCCAGTTCCAGATTGGCCACAGGTGTTTTCCACTGATGCGCTAGGTCGCATGTATACTGTTCATCCTAAAAATGATGAATGTTTTTATTTGCGACTGCTGTTGGTAAATGTACGTGGACCAAAATCATTTGAGCATTTGAAAACTGTAAATGGCCACCAATGCCAAACATATCGAGAAGCATGTCAACTATTGGGTTTGCTGGAGAACGATTCTCATTGGGATTTAACACTTGCGGATTCAGTTGTTTCATCAAATGCGTACCAAATACGAACGCTGTTCGCAATTATCATCACCACATGTTTCCCTTCACAACCAATTCAGTTATGGAACAAATACAAAGACGACATATGTGAAGACATATGTGAAGATATCAGCATCGCTTGCGCATTCGAACGAATAATCCCGACATGCAACTAACCGATGAAATCTATAATGAAGGATTGATTCTGATTGAGGATCAATGCTTGACTAATGCAAACAAGCTACTGATTCAAGTAGGAATGATTGCGCCAAATCGATCGATGCACGATGCATTCAACCAAGAATTAAATCGAGAGCTGCAATACAATGTTGATACATGCAGGAATTCGTTCGAAATAATGTGCCGTTGCTGAATGAACAGCAAAAACAAGTATACAAAACATTACTGCAAGCGGTGGACAATAATACTGGTGGTCTATTCTTCCTGGACGCACCTGGAGGAACAGGGAAAACATTTGTCATTTCATTGATTTTGGCCACTATTCGATCAAGATGTGACATAGCTTTGGCGTTAGCATCATCTGGAATTGCAGCGACTCTTCTAGATGGCGGTCGTACTGCACATTCTGCGCTTAAGTTGCCACTCAATTTAAAAACAATTGATACTCCAACATGCAATATTTCCCGATCCAGTGCAATGGGAAAACTGTTGATGCAATGCAAGCTCATTGTTTGGGATGAGTGCACAATGGCACATAAGAAATCACTTGAAGCACTTAACTTCACACTGAAGGATCTTCGGTGAAATAACAACATCTTTGGCGGCTTGATGATATTGTTGGCAGGCGATTTCAGGCAGACGTTGCCAGTAATTCCCCGTGGAACGCCAGCAGATGAATTGAATGCTTGCCTGAAGGCATCACCTTTGTGGAATAACGTAAAAACATTATCGCTAACCACTAATATGAGAGTTCAACTTCAAAATGATCAAAGTGCTGCACAATTTTCCAAACAATTGTTAGCTGTTGGAAATGGAAAAGTCCCAGTTGATGCAACAACTGGATTAATTACTCTTACCAACGACTTTTGCCGATTTGTAGACTCTCAATTAGCTCTTATTGAAAATGTTTTCCCAAACATTAGTGAGAATTATCAGAATTATGCTTGGTTAAGTCAACGAGCAATTCTCGCCGCAAATAATAATGATGTACACGCACTGGATTTCACCATTCAATCAAAAATCGCTGGCGATTTGGTGACATACAAATCCGTTGATTCCATAACAAATCCCGATGATGTAGTAAATTATCCAACGGAGTTTTTGAACTCTCTGGAGTTACCAGGATTTCCACCACATAACTTGCAACTCAAAGTTGGTTCAGTTATTATGATATTGCGTAATTTGAATCCACCGCGACTTTGCAACGGTACTCGACTTGCGGTGAAAAGACTTATGCCGAATTTGATTGAGGCAACCATTATTAACGGAAAGTACGCAGGTGAAAATGTATGTATTCCTCGAATACCAATGATTCCGACTGATCTTCCGTTTGACTTCAAACGATTGCAATTTCCGGTTCGCCTTGCGATCGCAATGACAATTAACAAATCGCAAGGCCAATCGCTTAGTGTTTGCGGAATAAATTTAGAAAATCATTGTTTTTCACATGGGCAGCTATACGTTGCGTGTTCACGAGTTGGGAAACCATCCTCTTTGTTTGTGTTAACGTCAGACCAAAAAACAAAAAATGTGGTTTACCAAAGAGCACTTCAATAAAACGGATAATTTGCGGACACGAATAACGCTTCGATTCAGTATTTACTTTGGATTCACTTTCATTTTTTACTTAGAGAAGTTCAACTAAATTACACTTCATTTTTGTAAAGCCCCTTATTCCTAGAACGAAAATCGTTGCGAGAAAAATAATCGTTGCGAAACAAAAATCGTAGCTTGTGGTGCGAGATTTTGAGGGTAAATTCCTAGAATTTCAAATCTCGCAACGAGATTTTTGACGTACGAGTTTTGACATTTTTCTTCGTCATTTGAGAACTTTATTTTTTGTGTTATTTTCCTCCTCTTATCACTCATATTGAATTAAAAGTATCTTGAACAACAAATTTAAATTTTTTTAAAAGAGGAAATGACGTTTAAAGAAGCGAAAATATGTAGTTTCTCTTTATGCTACTCAAAATTAATACAATTGTTTTCTCTATCATTGAAAACAATGTCAAAAAATCGTTGCGAGAAATAAATCGTTGCGAGAAAGAATGGTCCGGGCCATTCATTTTCTCGTTGCGAGAAAGAATGGTGTCTCGCAGTGAAGGTGCGAGAATTTTGACGTTTTACGCTACGATTATTTTTCTCGCAACGATTTTTGTCCTAGGAATAAGGGGCTTAATCGAAATGAATTCATTACTGTTGTGAAATGAAATAAAATTTTTCCTTTTCAAATATAAAAAAAAAAAAATAATTTTTCTTCATCTTTTAATCCTCAAACGAAATGTTACAAAAAACGAAGCCATCTGGTGGTGAAACGGAGTTCGCCGGGTTTGCTAGTATTTGTATGAAAAAATGCAATTTTTCGAAAAAACTGTGTCTTATTGCTAAACTTAAAATAAAATAAATATTGGGAAAAAAGTAACAAAGATAAAAAACAAGCATGTATGCAGAACGAGTTTTTGGAAGGGAAATTTTGACTAACAAAAATACTTTGTTGATTTCATCACTGGTTGAACAAAATTGGTGTGTTTTAAGAGTAAAGTACAATGTTTTACAAGTAAAAGAAACACGAAATAAAAATAAATTGAAAAAAGTGTCCTATATTTTTAAAATGCGTCAAAATCGGAGTTTTTTTGAAAAGTTGGGTCCCGGGTCCCATCGCCGGAAAAGCGTCAATATGACGCAAAAGCGTCCCAAACGGCAACGCTGATTAGGACCCGCCATACAAAAATTTTCAGTGCAAAAATTTGTATGAGATGCGTCTTCTTGGTTATTATATATTCTTTGATACTACTCTTCTAATATCAGCAGACACACCATGGACCTGCTGGGGGCAGTCGTTGACTAGCCGCGCAGGTGTAGTCATCTTAGGAATCCGATTGTTGTAAATAGAATAGTTTTGATTGCTTATAATAATTACAGTAAATAAAGTTAAATGTTATTTTGTTGTGTCACCAGTGCCTAAATAATATCAGCGTTTTATTTACAACTAATCCACCGGTTATCACATTGGCGACGAGGTAAAAAAAAGGGTTTTCATATTGTTATTCTTATTGTTATTAGCTATTTTTGTGGAGAAGAAAAGAGAGTGTTATCAAATCTCGAAGCGCGGAAATATTTTTCTGCAGATGTAAAATCGAGGCTTGATAACAATTACAGATTCCATTAAATTGGGGACCCAATGAAATCTTTCAATTGGGAGATGGTGAATTACGTTTAATTGTAATTGGATAAGCAAATATGTTACATACATATTAATAAAGCTATTGACAGTCAATTGAAAATATTGATTGATTTGCATTGAATTGCTGTAGGTGGAGAAAACATTAAATTGTTGAGCAATAAATTGCAAAAAAAAAGAAAAGAAAGAAGAAGATGCATTACATTCAATTGTAGTTGGGTAAAGATATGAACATTAAATTGTTGAGCATTCAATTGCAGAAAATACAATAACACCACACGAGACGCATTAAATTGTGCAAGCTTTGACATAATTTAAATTACGCAAAATACTAGGGAAATGAGTGGAACAGGGGTAACACCATTTCTGTGCAAAGCGTAGCGACTTTGATCCGGTCAGAATGGGAAAAATGGCCTTGAGCCTCAAACCTGTATCTGCAGGCAGAAGAAATCAAAGATCCTGTGAAGAAAGAAAATAAACTATATACCGTATACCGTTTGCATTAGTAGACCACGGAGAAGAAGATGCATCGAGATATATTTTTAATATTCTAATTAACAGATTAACCGAATATTTTTCTTCAAAGAAGAAGTCGATTTTCGAAAGGCACACGTTTCGTTCATTAAAACCTGAGGAAAGGGAAGATTTTAATAAGTGTCTACTTTGACTGCGGAACTAGGCGGCGAAATTTCACTTTGGGGAAACGAGGGCAGAGACAGTGAATATCAAATAATAAATGATAAATTTTTGGGCCCCTAAAGAGCTCAAGAAACGGATATTGGAAAAAGAGCATGAAAGACGATGATTGATATCTGTCATGTATATTAACAAATCAACAACCAATCTGAAGAAATGATGGTACCGACAGCAGATGCGAACATCAATAAAATAACATTTAGGGGTGACAGTAAGATCATAGATGTAGTAAAAGCAGCAAGTGGGGACATCTAGGGAGTAATCTGCATATCCCCGCCTAGGATGTTAAATGCAGCAAATGCAGTTTTATTGGCCATTTTGCTCGGAAATGCAAGACTTAGTATGGAAAGCGGCGCAAATCCTGGGATTTTGTTAGATCAGATTTGAAAAAAGGCGAAATTCTGGACCAACAAAGATTCGTTTTGTAGAGAGGAAAAAAAACGAAACTGAAACTGATTCTAGGAAAGGAATGTATAAATTACAAGAACATGACTGCTTTAAAATAACCAATGTGGAATTGGGGGCAAATTATAGGAGTGAAGTATAAACTGCTTTAGAGGATGTAAAATGGCAATGGTTATTAATTCTGGGTCTTGGAATATTTATTTTTATCATCATCGATTACTACTCAAGATACCATGAAATTAAGTTCGTGAAGAGAATAACATCAAATATAATTATTGTTATATTAAAGATATTACTCGGACTCGGTTATCCCATAACCATAATAACATAACCACCATACTGGCCGCAGACAAATGGAGAGGTTGAGAATATGAATCGATCTGTTTTGAAAAGATTCCAAAAAGCGAATTCTAAAGGTGTTTAATGTCACTCCCCATGGTTAAGCGCCATGCGCCTTCCGAGCTATTATTCAATAGGCTGATCCTTGCTTACATTCAAGATATCCCAGAAAGCATTTAAGAATCAGAAGCTATGGATTTAGATATAAGAAACAAAGAGGAGGGAAAACAGAGAGCTGATAAGGATTGTAGACCGAAATGTTGTGAGATAGGATTTGCAGACGAAGTGTTGCTTCAAAATATGATACCATAAAATAAGCTATCAACTGCATTCAGTTCTGCCGAATTCAAAGTTATTGGTCGGCAAGGTGAGCGGAAATGGCAAAGTTTTAAGACGGAACATTAGCCGCTTAAAGAAAATACCAGACCCGCCGGGATCAGGATCCACCGCTTCCGGACCAGGTTTTATTCCCAATAAAATCATAATGTAATTGTTCTTCATCTTTCAGGTAAAACCAGATAATGACAAGCAGTCCAGTTCTAACTCGGATCCAGTAGAAGTGCAAAAAGAGCTGGAAACCCCTACTCGGAAGCTTATCTTGACGCTGAAAAACATTGGAGGGATGTGGCGACCTGCCGATTAATGAACATACTACTCTTCTACGTAAAAGCTCTCCATATATCAGCAGACACACACTGGACCTGCTGGAGGCAGTCGTTGACTAGCCGCGCAGGTGTAATCATCTTAGAAATCCGATTGTTGTAAATAGAATAGTTTTGATTGCTTATAATAATTACAGTAAATAAAGTTAAATGTTATTTTGTTGTATCACCAGTGCCTAAATAATATCAGCGTTTTATTTACAACTAATCCACCGGTTATCACAGCTATTTCAGAGCTGGTGATACTGTGATACCCAAAGCTTAATAATGATACTCTTATTCAAAAATAAAAGTGAAATGTGTTTTTTTGCACAATTCTTTCAATCCCGTTCGCAGCACTCTATGTTCGCAGCACTTTGATTCTTTACCAAAATAAGATGAAGCTATGAATCAACTTAATCAAAACGACAAAGCACATGGCTTTGCTTACATCGCTGGGAAAGAGAAAGAGACAATTATTTGAAGAATAGAAATTTATTTCAGAAATTCATATCTATGTATATTTGATCAGTTAGAGCACTGCAAATAAAAAGCCCTAACAGCGGTTGCTGTAGAGTCCCTAGCTTCACATTTCAGCTAACTTTTAGGTCCGGTATCCAATCCACTGCAATTCCAATATGCATCCCCTGATGTCACAGTAAACGAACTGGATACACCTAAATATGAAGAATAATAAGGCCCCTCAACAGAAATCAGGAAGGAAGATTTTGGAAAATAAACAAAAGTGGTTTGGCAGCGACTGCTTGAAAGCTAGGAATTTATCTTTTGCATATTTGAAATTAGTCAGATTGACCAACAATACTAACTTTCGATTCCTCTACGCAACGGCAAACAAAAACTTCAAAGAGCTTTGTAACGTGAAAAAACTTAATTTTGATCAAAGAAACATTGAAAGAATAAACAAATCGAAATCCTCAATGGAGTTCTGGAAAGCAATAAGGCTTGTGAGTGGAAAAAAGATTTTAACTGCCAAGGCTCTGCACATTGAAGAGCTTAAAGCTCACTTTACGAAGCTGCTAAATATAAATCAAATATCACCGTCGTTTCAGTATGCAGCACCTTTAATAGTTGATGAATATCTAGATGCACCAATTTCCCAAGCGGAGGTAGAAACGGCTATTGAAAATGCCAAAAAAGGTAAAGCGCCCGGGGAAGATAGAATACCGATTGAATACTTTAAACATCTTACACCAGAATTCACACGACTACTTACTTCGGAGTATAACAGAATTTTCGAGACCGCTGACGTCCCTTCGAGCTTTCAAAAGGCGATTATATTGCCGCTACACAAAAAAGGGAGCATTGACGATCCGAAAAACTATAGAGGCATCTCATTTTTAAATACAGCGTCGAAGCTCTTTGGCTCAATATTGTACAATAGACTCAGTGAATGGGTCGAAACCAAGAGTATCTTAAACGTTTTTCAAGCGGGGTTCAGAAAAAACCAATCGACAGTGGACCAAATCTTTTCGCTAATGAATATAGCCGACTATTATATAAGCAAAGGAAAAAAGCTGTATGCTTGTTTTGTGGATTTTCGGGCAGCTTTCGATTCAATACCCCGGAAAGTACTTTTTTATAAACTCTACAAATATGGAATCACAACAAGGATTATATCTGTCATTAGAGCAATTTACGAGGAAAATCATGCGCGAATATGGAACGGAAAATCTCTGTCAGAAGAGTTTGGTACGTCGATGGGCGTTAAGCAAGGATGTATTCTAAGTACCCTTCTCTTCAATTTATACATAAATGACATAGCTGACTCGGTGAATGGTGGTACTGCCATGGGAGGAAAGAATATTCCAGGACTGATGTTCGCTGACGATATAGTTTTCCTAGCTGAAACTATAGACGGGATGCAGCTAATGATAAACAGGCTCCAGCGCTACTGCAAAACCTGGAATCTATCGGTTAACCTCTCCAAGTCAAAAATGATGATATTCCGAAACGGCGGCGGGAGATACTCCAGAAGGGAAAAGTGGCCTTTTGAAGAGGAGTCAATAGAAATAGTCAAGGAGTATAAGTATCTGGGAGTCTTGATTGCTTCTAACCTAAGTCTACATAAGCATGTACAAGCCAAATTAGCGGAAGCCAAGCGTGGTATGTGTTCTGTGTGGAGAAGTTGCATCCTTAAGAATAACGTTTCTCACATAGCTAAGTATAAAGTCTTTAGAGCAACCGCAATTGCAATTCTGTTTTATGGAGCACAGGCATGGGGATATCGTTCTTTTGAAGCCGTGGAAAAGTTCCTTCTTTATTTTATTAAAAGTACCTTCAGACTGCCAAGTACGTCACCAAACTATATGCTATATCTTGAAACGGGAATAGCGCCCCTCTTTTTGGACACCCTTAAAATGCATTTCAACTATGTGGCAAAAGTTATGGCGATGAGCGAACAAATTATAAATTCGGGTGGAACATGTGTAAATGAGTGGAACAAACTGGCAATCGAATGCTCATCAACATTTTTAATATCAGCCGACGAAAACCCCGATTCATTTAAAACAAAATTTGATGACTTGCTGAAGAAAGCTGGTAGTATGATGTATGATAAGTACATTAAAGAAGCCGAATCGTCAATCTACAGGGCTTACTACAGTAAAGTAAACCACTTCTTAAAGCAAAAAACCTACTTCTTAGCTGACAACACTTCTGAAAATATCAGCTTGTTATTTAAAGTAAGAGGTGAACTCCTTAGTTTGAACTACATTCCACATCGACCAGAGCTACCATTATTGTGTGACTTGTTCAATCGTAAAGAACGGGAGGATGTGTTCCATTTCCTGGGAGTTTGCCCAATACTCAAGGATTTCCGTAAACGCTTCTTTGGTGTAGCCACGCTTAATTTAGAGGAAACGATCAACATTCTGAACGGTGAACGAAGTTGGGACCTTCTTTATCAATATTGCTTAGGAGCTATTCGTTACAGAACATGCATAGTTCAGAAAACTTTTCTGTTATAAGAAACTTATTTTGATACAAAATTCTAAACATTACATAGAAAATTAAACGTGCATAAGAAAGTTTTCTCCCAAATTCATTTTTTTTTTAAAGGCTGCCTTAAACATTAATCTTAAAATATTAAATGAAGTGCAATCACTTTTAATATTTTGTTTTTGTTATGTTATAAGTTTTTTTTTCATTCATATGTACAAATAATGTGTCTAATGTGTCTTTCAATGCTAAGATAGTTTTTTTTATATGCTTTTGCGATACTTATAAGAAATATTCTTTCTTATATCCGTGTCACTGATATAAGAATATATCTTTCTTATATCCATTTATTATTTATAAGAAAGCACGGATAAAAGAAAGAAATTCCTTGGCTTTTTGGACTTTCTTATATCCGTCATCTACTGTACCTCAAATTTTCTGGATTCCCTTTAGCTAGCTATATGCTTTTGTTGATTTTAAGGCGGCTTTTGACACCGTTAACAGAAGCTCACTTATTTATAAGTTAAGTTTAATAGGTATCTATAAGAAACTGATTACAAATACTTCAGCGTCTATTTGGCAATGAGATGTTAAATTTTTTTGTGACAGAGACTGGCGTCCCTCAAGGATGCGTTCTCAGCCCCGTTCTTTTCTCAGTTTTTATTGATAAAGTGCATGAATACTTGCCTGGTCGTTTTGTTATCGGTGACGTCCTGGTCAAAGTCCTGCTTTATGCTGATGACCTCGTCATCCTTACAGATAACCCACATACGCTGCAGCTGCAGATTAATAAACTTAAGCAGTACTGCGAAAGCTGGGACTTGCAAGTCAACACTGCAAAGTCGAAAATCATGATTTTCCAGCACTCAACACGCATCAGAAGATTACCAAATGAAAGTTGGCAGCTGTCAGGTGAACCAATTGAGGTCGTCAACAAGTTTAAATATCTAGGTTTTCTACTAACCCACAATGCTGACTTGCGTCTACATGTGGAAGATAAAATAATTTTATTGCAACAAAAATGTGGATACTGCATCCAAATTTAAGATTTTCAATGCCACTATTAACGCTTGTCTCTGCTATGCAAATCAAATCTTCGGATTTAAAAAAATCGAACAATTTGAAAGTTTACAACGTTTTTTCTTTAAACGCATATTTTAACTCCCTACAACAGTGCCTAACTATGCCATTTACGTAGAATCAGGAATCCCGCAGATCTATTATAAAAATCTGAAGGCTAATGCTGACTATATTTTTAAGGTAATAAACCATCATAGCACCAATCTCCAGGACCAATTACTAAGATATGCTTTCCGCCGTAAATTAACGCCTTTTAGTTTTAGAGATCGATCTTGCAGCAGAATATGATGTTGAACTAAATCTAACACTAGAAAATGTCAATGAATGGCATAACAAATTTTACCAGTGCATAGCTCAAATAGATGAACGTTTCTATGAAAACTGCCTCAACAGGGCGCAAACGTCCGTATCTAGAACCCTATATAGATCGCTGAATCATTCACTGACCACTCACAACTATTTCAGTAATGAATTGACAACTTATGAAATTAGCACAATCTTCAAAATCAGAACTGAGACTTCGGGCCTAAATCTTATACCGCACAGACAGGATCTTCGAACAGCCTCTGTAATTTAAACGTGGCTGAAGGCGTTTTCCACTTCCTTGCAGAATGTCCAATACTTCTCGAAATTAGAAGACTGTATTTCTCCAAGAGCTGTATTGTGGGTGGCCGTGGCGTAGTGGTAGTCGTCGTCGCTTGTCATGCGAAAGGTTCACGGTTCGAATCCAGATGTCTTCGAAGCATTTATTTCTCACGAAATAAAAATAAGTTGATCAGTGTCAGAAGTTAATATCGAAACCTACTGCGAAGGCATAACACTGGCAGTAGGATGTTGGATATGGCTGACAAAATTTATCGCACAAACTGTAATAAGAAACATCTGGAAAAAACTCCTGTGAATCATAAGCAAGTACAAAAATAATACACAACTCTCCAGTTATCCTGGACACCACCCATAGAGTTAGTTGAAATTGAAACCTATCACCTGAGTTTCCTACCACTACGTCGATCTGTCTGTCTCTCGTTCTCGTCCTTCATGTACTCGCACTGTGTATAAACATTAAAAGGGTATTCATATCCCCTTTAGCGTGTGTAGATTATAAAAAAAAAAAAAAAAAAGAGCTTTCTCACACTTCAGGAATCGAAAGAGTTGTTAAACGGTTTGTCTGGTTGGATATTGCTCTCAAAATATATAATGCATGCCTATAAGTATCGTAATAGCTTTGTGAATTTGTAAAATTGTAAAAATTGTAACATATCAAATGCGGAAGTAACTTAAACCAAGTTAGCTTATTGTTTTAATTATATGCTTTATTTTTAATTTATGAAACAAATCATGAAATGTCAAACTATCGGCAGACGGCAATATAAAGCCATGCTTTTTCTCTTTACGTTATCTTAACTAGTATGTACTATCTATCATGTAAATTATACAAATAAAGAGATGAATAATAATAATAATAATAATAATATATTTGATCAAAAACAATTGACAAAAACCATAAATGAAACCAATTTCATGAAAGCAGATTCGGTCTCACCAATTCTTTCAATGATAGTGCGGAGTGACTACCACACTGACCTTCGTAAAGGCATACATTATTTAAAAGAAAATATTGCAAAAATATAAATTAATTGAAAAAACGCACTAATTGCCAACTGGGGTCAGAAAAATAGGTAAAAAATCATATTTTCCTTTTTTACCCGCTGCAGATTTCCCCAAGCATCATAAAATCTGTTGGTTTTTCAGCAATGTTTCGTAAATTTGTTTGTTTACAATTCATAAGAAAAAAAATAAAACGGTATGTTCATTACGCATTTTTTGTAGAAAAACGACCTGAAAGTGAAATATGTTCATGGGCAAGGTAAACGAAACTGAATTCAAAATAAAATATCTGCAAGGCCAAAAATAGGTATCAATTTTATTTAAACGCAATTGAAAAGAGTATTATTTTTTCTAAAATTGAAGCCCTTAATCAAGTTTCTGTAGTAAGTATAAACGGAGATGTTAGCATTAAGGTACAAGGTACACCAAAGAAGGTATTTTCTTAAATTCTCGATAAATGATGTTCACATTGGAGACAGACCCTTCTTTTCTTAGATTATATACAAAAATAAATCTTGACATTTAACTTGGAAACAACCTGTATATATTTTTAAAAAGACGAAAATGTGTGTATTATTTTATGATACCTTTCGGTTTAAAATGATACCCAAAAATCTCAAATTCTGATACTCTTGAAAATTGGAAAACGACAGCACTGACTGCTACCCGGCTGAATAGACTTAGAAACTTATGTTTTTTTTTCACATAATGCCCACAATTTAATGTTAGGTTAGGCTTATTTTTTAAAACTTGTAGTATTGCAATTTTTGTTTTTTTACGATTACAAGAGACCTATAAGGGTTACTGACCCCGGTTTGCGCTTAAATGCAAGGTAATTATATGTGCTGTTATTTCTCACAATTTTTCTCTAAGCATGAGCGGTTATGCCGATATTCGGCTGAAAGCATAAGCAAGACTCAATATTACAATATTTTTGAAAAAGAAAACACTTTTTGAAACCTCATATCTCAAAAACTATTAAACATATGTCGCTGTGAGTGGGCTTAAATTGCCTCAAATTTAACCATCTCAAAATGATGGTGTCACTTATTGTCAAAAAAAAACCATAGTTTTTGAATTAAACTGCAAAAACTGAAGTAAGTCCGAAAATATTGCAGTTTTTCACCTGTTGCGCAGGTAGCACAACTTTTCTTTGCTTGCAAAATGTAGTTTAACACCCCCCTAAAGGGCCCAAATAACATACCAAAAATGCAGCTTTACAACACGTTTTGCGATTTTTTGCCTTTTTTTTGTAAGATTTGACTGGCCTAATCTAGAATATTTAGAAAATATAAAGAAAGTGTTTTAAAATTGTATTAATTATTTTTCTTTTTCTTATTTAATTTCTTTTACAAACAAGATGTGAAATGTCACACAAGTACAATTGCAGAATAACAGATCAATCTCGTTTGTTTTCCAACCAGCACGAAAAATCTGAAATCTGAGAGCAGTCTGAAAAGCCCAATCGAAAACGACAAAAGACTGGATAATTGGGTTTGTATGATGTCAGCCCTAGGGCGCACTGGAGCACATTGAAAACACATTTAATTTTTTTTCATTTTTAATTTTTCAATTCAATTTTTACTAACTTGCTAGAAAAAAGTGCTTAAAACTAGCTTAACTAACTTAACTATCTTACTCTAACTTACTGGCCCCACACGGGCACTCTAAGCTAAACTTAATACTTATACTAGGGTAAAACTATACAAAACGCCCCAGTTGACAAAACGCCCCACTAGCCTGACACCTACACAAGTGTGGCTATGCAGCTGCAACCAAACATATTCGAACCATTTCAATTAGTAGTGAACTGTAATAGTGGATGGTAATGCTTTTTTGGTCCAGTCGCGAAATATGCTATAAAAAAAGATTTTTGGCGCTCAAACATATTGGAATGAGTACAGCAAAAATTAATTTTTTTTAGAAATTCAAAACATGACACCAGAATGCTTTATATGTTTAGAAAGTGTATGAAATAAGTTTTTTAGTTCGGTTTTGCTTATCTCTTAGAAGAGGGTGTAGTTTTCAAATGTTAATGGGGCGTTTTGCATTCCGAAATTTACAAAACGCCCTTGTAGCATAAGTGTGATATGCCCCCCTATTACATTGAAATATACACTTATCAGCGCCTTCTTTTTTGCTTATTATTAATAGAAATGCCTCGAAATTATACCAGAACTATATTGCGGGCATCATAGGTTGAGAAGGCATAAAGAAGGCAATAGAGAAACATCTTCAAATCTTGAGGGAGAGTTGCGAGCGTGTCCAATGGTATTTTGGCCTTAAAGTCAACAGGAATTTGTTGCAGATGATTACATGAGCAGAATTTGATTCAAACTCCTACTGAAAGTTCTGAACCCCAACCGAGATCATCCGGACTTCAATACCTGCAAAAATACTGGGCAAAGTTCAACCTCAACCAAGCTCATCAAGAAGAAAAATAACACTTTCAAATATTTTAACCGAAATTCAACCAATCCCGAAAATACCACTCATGAAATAAGTGCATCGAGTGTACTGAAAATTATAACGAGACCGTTTCTTGGGAAGGCTGGCTCGAGTACACGTTTTGTCTTGGTTGGGTACACGAGTTTTGCACTATGTATGAATATAATATATACCAAACTGCAACAGCTGTGGTCGAAAAGCGAAGAGGCAAGCCATGCATCCCAAAAACTAACGTAATTTGTACACTTTTTCCTTAGAGGCGTTTTGTCACTAAAGTGGGGCCTTTTACCCGACAACCGAGTAATAAAACGCCCCACTTAAACTTTTTTTAAAAAAAATATATAAAATATGTATTAAAATATTTAGCTATGAATTCGATTGCGAAAGTCATGAAAAATTACCGTTTTATTTTTTTTTAACAAAAGATTTCAGTTTTTTTTTTAACTTATGCATTTTATTGGCGATGTTTGCAAAGTGGGGCGTATTGTATAGTTTTACCCTATGTCTTTCGACGTAACCTAACTTATAATATAAAATTTTAATTAAATTTACAATTTTAAATTTTTTTTGGAAAAAACTTAGCAAAATGACCATTTTTGATTTTTACTTAAAACTACCTTACATAATAAAACATAGAACTACTTAACCTAACTTACTCTAGCTACGTAATTAAATTTTTTTTTTGTGCTGTTTTATTTTATAATTTTTTTTTTTTTTGTTTTGTATTGGTTTTATATTTTTTTTGTGTTAGCAAAGCTGTGCTGCTTCTTTTTTTTTTTTTATTTATTTTATTTTTTATACAACTTACTTAAATACCTACACTACCTTAAACTATGTAAGCCTAAGCCGGCTACGGCATGTCTACAATAATAAACAAAGGGCGTCTAACTTTGCCTTGGGGTCTACCCCTGATCAATCGGAACCGACGAGGGAGTTCCATCTTCCAACAGCCACCAGAATTTCTGATGTTGCTTCTCAACATCGTACCCATCCAGGGCCGGCCCAAGCCAAACGAGCGCCCTGTGCAAGATTTACAGAAAGCGCCCTTTTTTATATTTGCACACACACGCATCAATCTTTTCCACATCACCCAGGAGGTAGACTTTCAATGCGTTTTTTTTATTGAGGTATCCCCTGTAGGCCTAATCCTCAGTAAAAAACAAATATGTATATTTACATACATATATGTTTATATGCGGTAAATAAATGGAAAATAAATAAATTAAAAACAAAATTAAAAACAAAATGAAATGAAAACATGTTTACAAAATAAATAATATATAAGAGAATTCAATTAAGGAACTTAAGTTATTTTTTTAAGGGAAAAAAAAAGTAAAACCATAAACTAAAACGCAGCGAAGAAATGTGCAGAGGGGAAAAGTTTAAACTTGAAAACTTATTTTTCTGGCCTTAGCTTTGGCAAATTCAGCAATAAGATCATCATAGTCTAAAGATTTCAATAATTCCTTTTCTATAGACATTATAGATAAGCCTACCAATCTCTCTTGAGTCATAGTTGTCCTGAGATAATTTTTAATAATTTTAAGTTTAGAAAAACTACGTTCTCCTGAAGCTACTGTAACCGGGATTGTATTTAGAATTTGAAGAGCAATAACTAAATTAGGAGCAAGATCTTCAAGGCTTGAACTGAATATAAAATTTAACACATCTAAAGATGAGCTTTGTGGTATAACAAGCTGCGAAATGACTGTTAGCTCTTGATACAATTCTGCTCCATCTAAATCTTTAAAATTACCAAATGTTAAAACATTCTGCAAATTAAGGCATTTATGTTACTTAAAAATGAAAAATTGATACTATATGTGTCAAGCTGCTCAAACCTTTCTGTAATTGATTGAATCGCTTGATCAAGTATTTTGAAATAAAAATCTACTTTAAATCTTTGTTTCGGTTCTAATATAGTTTCAGGACATTCATCAGCATAAAGTCTTTTTCTCCGTCGGGATCGCAATGATGAAGCTTCAGGAAACATATTTGGTATTTCAAGGGAACTAGCAATATGCTCAGTTAACTGAACATAATCATTAAATTTTTCATCGGAACGCATTGCAATCAAACTATTTTTGGTATTTTCTAAGACTTTTATGCCTGTTGACAGATTAACGGATGGACTTTGCAAATATTTACTAGTTTTATTAATGTTTTCTAAAATATCAAACCAAATAAGCAGGCAACAAATAAATGTAAAATCAAAAATTTTATTTCCTAAAGATTCTGCAATGTTTTTCGCCTCCGGATTTCCTATTTCAGATATTTCTATAAGGGCTTCATATATGTCTTCTAGGTTTGTTTTTAAAGGCTTTAATGCGTCTAACCTGCTCTCCCATCTTGTTTCAGAAAGGTGTTTCAAAGTAAGATTTGGCACTTTTTTTTTATAAATATCCCACCGTGTTGTGGAACTTGAAAAAAAATTATATATACATTGAATTGTATCAAAAAACTTAACAGCATATAATGAGCACCGAGCAGCATCGTTAACTACTAAATTTAAAGAATGCGAACAACATGGAACAAAATATGCTCTTGGTTCCAGGGTTCGAATTCGATTCTGTACACCCGCTTCTTTACCTTTCATATTAGAACCATTATCGTAACTTTGGCCTCGACAATTACTTATTAAAATTCCATGCAAATCAAGTTTGTCTAAAATTAACTGTGTCAGTCCCATTCCGGTCTTGTCTTCCCCCTTCAAAAACCCTAAGAAATGCTCTTGCACTGTAAAGGTTTTCTGATTCTTGTGCACAAACCTAACGACAATAGTTACTTGTTCTACGCGACTTTTATCGGTTGTAGAGTCTACAATAATTGAAAAATACTTTGCTTCTTTAAGCATTGAAACAATTTTACTGGTAATGGTTGTGGCAAAAATACTTATTATTTCATTTTGTATGTTTTTGCTTAAATATTTATTTTGGGTTTCTTGATTTGTTATTCTCCTCAAGTGCTCTCCTAAAACCAAATCAAATGAAGCTATTTCCTCTACGAGTTGTAAAAAGTTACCATTATTGAACTCAAACAATTTATCAGAAGAACCACGAAAAGCTAATGATTGAGAACCAAGAAATTTTACAACACTGAATAACCTTTGTAAAACCGCTCTCCCATGCCTTGTTTCAGATTCGACTGAACTTTCAAATATTGTGTCAATTGCTGTGCCTGATGTCAAACCTTTTTCTAAAAATTTCCACGATTTGAAATTTTCTAAGTGGAAAATACTAACCTCGTGACTTTTTAATATTGTGCTTAAATGTGGCCAATCGGAACTCCCTGTACTTGACAAAGCATGATAATTTTTATTTCTTGCAAATAAAATACAACAAAAGCAATAAACAGAATCCCTTGATTTCGAATAAATTAACCAAGTCCTCGGAACTACCTTGCCATTGGATAATGTTCGTCGATAACTTGAAATTGAAAATTTTCTTTTATTTGTTTTTGGAAAATGATGATCCTGAATTTGCATTGGACCCTTTAAAACTAGTTTTTTAATAAACTCATCAGATAAATTTTCCCAATTATTGGGATCATTAAAAAAATCATCTGTTAGAACTAAAGATACCTCTTCTCCTGGCCCTAATGTGTTTCCTAGTTGCACCTCATCGATATTATTTAAATTACTTACATTAGTTTCATTTACCCCATCTGCATGTTCGTCGCTGCGTTTTAAAAATTTGATGAAATTTTGGATTTGTTTTTTATTATCGGCTTCAACAAGCCTTCGCCTTTTTCTAAATTCTGCCCCCGAAGCCTTTTTTTTGCCCATATTGGAAAAAGGAAAAGAAAAACACAATTTAGAAAATAAATTAACACTTGCACTTCGATTAAAAAACACGTTATTTCTATTGAAAATTGATATGTTTAACGTAAGCCGACTGAGTGAAAAACAATCAAAACAATCTGCACCAGAGTATATCTAATAGTGACAGTGAGTATAGGTCATTGCCCGTGCACTTTTTTGAAATTTGAATTTGCTTTCACAATCATATTTATCGTGGTAGGCCGGGCACAAAACATGTAGAATGCTATTTCAGTTAATACGTAGAAATTCAAATGTGCCACATATACACACAATATGACGTCACCCACAACCCACTGCTGGCTGTTGGCTGTTGGCTTCGGTCTCCATTGATAGAAAATCGTAGATGAGAAATCCTATACATACATAATGTGCAGAATAAAAACCTGCACGTTCAAACACAAGCGATTCCATAGGGTTTTTTTTTTTTTGTTTGACATATTTTCCAATGAAAATTTTACGAGTGAATGTGCAAGAAATAAAACCTGCACATAGGTGGTGGAACTTTTTTTGTTTTGAGATTTTTGAACTAGATTCTTTTAGTAAAATGTAAGTGGATGTACAAGAAATATACCTGCACGAACAGGGTGGAATATTTTGAGATTAGGTGGGTAAGAAATGAACTTGCATAGGTCTAGTGGGTTTTTTTAGTTTGCAATATTTTGAGTTAGATTCTTATTGAAGTTCCAACATTGCAAGTGATGTGAGTTAACCTGCAAGAAATAATTCAGCACAGGTGTGATGGATGTTGTTGTGAACTTGGCGCCCTGTGCATTTGCACATCTTGCACATATGGTTGGTCCGGCCCTGTACCCATCGCGCCCCGAAACTGACCTACTTAACCGGAGGCTCTCCGTTTGGCTCTGTGCGACGTCTCTGTCGTAGTTGAGCCGCCTACCCACAGTCATGGGAGCAACATGGAAGATTAGCGGCACCGCTAATCTATCCTGGATCAGACCTTGTTGGTCAAAATAGAGGAACGCTTCTGGTGGAACGAAGCCGTTAAGGCGCACTCTTTCGTGGTACGTGAAATTGGGGTAATAAGCCCCGAAGATCAGGCTATTCATCGAACTTATTGCTCTTGCAATGTGCCTTCGAGTCATCTTGATTAGGAAATTGTCCACTCTTATTACGTTAGCCCTGTTTTATAGGACCTCATTGGAACATAATTTTTTGTACTCGGACTCTGGTGTTCTGTATAAATGAAGGCAAGCCCGAAGACAAGCCCTCTCAAACACCCGAATCCTTTCCATCGAACTTGGTCCGACGTTAAACCACACGAGACAACCATATGCTATCATTGGCCGTATAAGGGCCATGTAGCAGATAACCTTTACCCTCGCATCGAGTTGGCTGCTATAATCAAACAGTCTCTTTGTAAGGGCAAAAGCGCGTCTGGCTCTGGTCAGAGCAGCATCTATATGTTTGTTAAAATACGGATACTGGTCTAGCCAGAACCCGAGGTATCTGACTACATTTCGACATGCAAGTGGCCACCCATGTCGTCCAACGATTGCGAACTTTCGCCAATTCTTTCTGGTGTCCCATGACGCCACAGACAACGGCATCCGAAACAAGATGGTTTCCGACTTCCGGAGGTTGATCTTCAACTTCCAGTCGTCACAATATCGCTGAATCTTATCGAAGTCACGCTGCAAGAGAATTGCAATGACCGCGATCTTTGGTCCTGATCTGTACACGACCAAGTCATCTGCGTGCGCAATAGCATGGTGAAGAGACCCTACGAGATCACTTGTGTGAATATTGAAAAGGATCGGTGAATTAACCTCACCTTGTTGTAGACCATTTTTAATTTCAAACATACCGGCAGAGGTCACATTGCCATTTTTCACAATGAACCACCTACTTGCGAGCAGATTATAAAGTATATGCAGCAGTGGTTTACTGATGCTAAGCCTGCTAAACTTGAAAAAAAGTCCATCTAACCAAACGGTGTCGAAGGCCTTCTCCAAGTCAACCAGGCAGGCACCCGTGCATTGTTTCTTGCTTTTATTCCATTGGATATCCGATACGAGTTTAGACGCGGCATGTATAGTATCATTCTCCTACGGATCTTCGATCAAAAAGAAATTGTCGTCATCGACCGCGTTTACTGGATCTATACCTGCTGTTACAAGTATTCGTTCGTTGTACGTGTTTCGAGGAATTTTGAGACATGGAAGGTCGTTGAGATTATTCCTCTGAAATATTGTATTTATTTGCGGGTACATACTGGGGTTGTTGGCTTTTTTGCTCCAGTGCAGATTTACCGCTAATCGGTAGTTTTCTTTAATTAACTGTTGGAGGTTTTTGATCAACGCCTTCAGTGTCCTAACCTCTGAGTTTTGTCTGTCAGTAAACCGTCGGTTTATTAATCTCGACCAATGCACCCTACTATAATTGTAGGGATGCGCATGAACAAACGCTTCAAGTTCCGCAATCTCGTTGGGAATTGTAATTTCGGCACTGAGTCCGCAATGGTCACTGTCATACACAAATGTGTGAAGGCAAAAGGAAATAACTCTCCTCCGACTCCAAGCTAAGGCAAGGCATCGGAAAAGTGTCTCGAGCTCTGTAATAAACAAAGTTGGTTGCGTAGCTTCAGGTGCATAAGCTGAGATCATGTACATCCTCTTTCCACTATGAAGAGAGATACACACGATACATGCTTCTAGCTCCTGGAATCTCCGCACTTCATCACAGTACACTTCCTTATATTTTAGCTTTTTACTAATAAAGATCGCAACACCTCCTCCTTGTATAGAGTTAGGTCGGTCTCTTCTTATTATGTTATAATTATTGTGCCGTAACTTATGTTTCTGGTTTAGCTTGGTTTCGCTAACCAAAAGCACTTCAGGGCTTTGATCTTCCAACAACATAAAAAGTACAGCTCTTCGTTCGATCCTAATCAGTGAATTTACATTCACCGCAGGGATCCCAAAGGTATTCTGCGCAATCGCACACACTATGGAGATGCGCTAGGCCCGGTAGAAGCGCGCAGATTTGGTCCACCCTATTCACCTGCTCTTGTATTTAAAAGAAAATATTGCAAAAATATAAATTAATTGAAAAAACGCACTAATTGCCAACTGGGGTCAGAAAAATAGGTAAAAAATCATATTTTCCTTTTTTACCCGCTGCAGATTTCCCCAAGCATCATAAAATCTGTTGGTTTTTCAGCAATGTTTCGTAAATTTGTTTGTTTACAATTCATAAGAAAAAAAATAAAACGGTATGTTCATTACGCATTTTTTGTAGAAAAACGACCTGAAAGTGAAATATGTTCATGGGCAAGGTAAACGAAACTGAATTCAAAATAAAATATCTGCAAGGCCAAAAATAGGTATCAATTTTATTTAAACGCAATTGAAAAGAGTATTATTTTTTCTAAAATTGAAGCCCTTAATCAAGTTTCTGTAGTAAGTATAAACGGAGATGTTAGCATTAAGGTACAAGGTACACCAAAGAAGGTATTTTCTTAAATTCTCGATAAATGATGTTCACATTGGAGACAGACCCTTCTTTTCTTAGATTATATACAAAAATAAATCTTGACATTTAACTTGGAAACAACCTGTATATATTTTTAAAAAGACGAAAATGTGTGTATTATTTTATGATACCTTTCGGTTTAAAATGATACCCAAAAATCTCAAATTCTGATACTCTTGAAAATTGGAAAACGACAGCACTGACTGCTACCCGGCTGAATAGACTTAGAAACTTATGTTTTTTTTTCACATAATGCCCACAATTTAATGTTAGGTTAGGCTTATTTTTTAAAACTTGTAGTATTGCAATTTTTGTTTTTTTACGATTACAAGAGACCTATAAGGGTTACTGACCCCGGTTTGCGCTTAAATGCAAGGTAATTATATGTGCTGTTATTTCTCACAATTTTTCTCTAAGCATGAGCGGTTATGCCGATATTCGGCTGAAAGCATAAGCAAGACTCAATATTACAATATTTTTGAAAAAGAAAACACTTTTTGAAACCTCATATCTCAAAAACTATTAAACATATGTCGCTGTGAGTGGGCTTAAATTGCCTCAAATTTAACCATCTCAAAATGATGGTGTCACTTATTGTCAAAAAAAAACCATAGTTTTTGAATTAAACTGCAAAAACTGAAGTAAGTCCGAAAATATTGCAGTTTTTCACCTGTTGCGCAGGTAGCACAACTTTTCTTTGCTTGCAAAATGTAGTTTAACACCCCCCTAAAGGGCCCAAATAACATACCAAAAATGCAGCTTTACAACACGTTTTGCGATTTTTTGCCTTTTTTTTGTAAGATTTGACTGGCCTAATCTAGAATATTTAGAAAATATAAAGAAAGTGTTTTAAAATTGTATTAATTATTTTTCTTTTTCTTATTTAATTTCTTTTACAAACAAGATGTGAAATGTCACACAAGTACAATTGCAGAATAACAGATCAATCTCGTTTGTTTTCCAACCAGCACGAAAAATCTGAAATCTGAGAGCAGTCTGAAAAGCCCAATCGAAAACGACAAAAGACTGGATAATTGGGTTTGTATGATGTCAGCCCTAGGGCGCACTGGAGCACATTGAAAACACATTTAATTTTTTTTCATTTTTAATTTTTCAATTCAATTTTTACTAACTTGCTAGAAAAAAGTGCTTAAAACTAGCTTAACTAACTTAACTATCTTACTCTAACTTACTGGCCCCACACGGGCACTCTAAGCTAAACTTAATACTTATACTAGGGTAAAACTATACAAAACGCCCCAGTTGACAAAACGCCCCACTAGCCTGACACCTACACAAGTGTGGCTATGCAGCTGCAACCAAACATATTCGAACCATTTCAATTAGTAGTGAACTGTAATAGTGGATGGTAATGCTTTTTTGGTCCAGTCGCGAAATATGCTATAAAAAAAGATTTTTGGCGCTCAAACATATTGGAATGAGTACAGCAAAAATTAATTTTTTTTAGAAATGCAAAACATGACACCAGAATGCTTTATATGTTTAGAAAGTGTATGAAATAAGTTTTTTAGTTCGGTTTTGCTTATCTCTTAGAAGAGGGTGTAGTTTTCAAATGTTAATGGGGCGTTTTGCATTCCGAAATTTACAAAACGCCCTTGTAGCATAAGTGTGATATGCCCCCCTATTACATTGAAATATACACTTATCAGCGCCTTCTTTTTTGCTTATTATTAATAGAAATGCCTCGAAATTATACCAGAACTATATTGCGGGCATCATAGGTTGAGAAGGCATAAAGAAGGCAATAGAGAAACATCTTCAAATCTTGAGGGAGAGTTGCGAGCGTGTCCAATGGTATTTTGGCCTTAAAGTCAACAGGAATTTGTTGCAGATGATTACATGAGCAGAATTTGATTCAAACTCCTACTGAAAGTTCTGAACCCCAACCGAGATCATCCGGACTTCAATACCTGCAAAAATACTGGGCAAAGTTCAACCTCAACCAAGCTCATCAAGAAGAAAAATAACACTTTCAAATATTTTAACCGAAATTCAACCAATCCCGAAAATACCACTCATGAAATAAGTGCATCGAGTGTACTGAAAATTATAACGAGACCGTTTCTTGGGAAGGCTGGCTCGAGTACACGTTTTGTCTTGGTTGGGTACACGAGTTTTGCACTATGTATGAATATAATATATACCAAACTGCAACAGCTGTGGTCGAAAAGCGAAGAGGCAAGCCATGCATCCCAAAAACTAACGTAATTTGTACACTTTTTCCTTAGAGGCGTTTTGTCACTAAAGTGGGGCCTTTTACCCGACAACCGAGTAATAAAACGCCCCACTTAAACTTTTTTTAAAAAAAATATATAAAATATGTATTAAAATATTTAGCTATGAATTCGATTGCGAAAGTCATGAAAAATTACCGTTTTATTTTTTTTTAACAAAAGATTTCAGTTTTTTTTTTAACTTATGCATTTTATTGGCGATGTTTGCAAAGTGGGGCGTATTGTATAGTTTTACCCTATGTCTTTCGACGTAACCTAACTTATAATATAAAATTTTAATTAAATTTACAATTTTAAATTTTTTTTGGAAAAAACTTAGCAAAATGACCATTTTTGATTTTTACTTAAAACTACCTTACATAATAAAACATAGAACTACTTAACCTAACTTACTCTAGCTACGTAATTAAATTTTTTTTTTGTGCTGTTTTATTTTATAATTTTTTTTTTTTTTGTTTTGTATTGGTTTTATATTTTTTTTGTGTTAGCAAAGCTGTGCTGCTTCTTTTTTTTTTTTTATTTATTTTATTTTTTATACAACTTACTTAAATACCTACACTACCTTAAACTATGTAAGCCTAAGCCGGCTACGGCATGTCTACAATAATAAACAAAGGGCGTCTAACTTTGCCTTGGGGTCTACCCCTGATCAATCGGAACCGACGAGGGAGTTCCATCTTCCAACAGCCACCAGAATTTCTGATGTTGCTTCTCAACATCGTACCCATCCAGGGCCGGCCCAAGCCAAACGAGCGCCCTGTGCAAGATTTACAGAAAGCGCCCTTTTTTATATTTGCACACACACGCATCAATCTTTTCCACATCACCCAGGAGGTAGACTTTCAATGCGTTTTTTTTATTGAGGTATCCCCTGTAGGCCTAATCCTCAGTAAAAAACAAATATGTATATTTACATACATATATGTTTATATGCGGTAAATAAATGGAAAATAAATAAATTAAAAACAAAATTAAAAACAAAATGAAATGAAAACATGTTTACAAAATAAATAATATATAAGAGAATTCAATTAAGGAACTTAAGTTATTTTTTTAAGGGAAAAAAAAAGTAAAACCATAAACTAAAACGCAGCGAAGAAATGTGCAGAGGGGAAAAGTTTAAACTTGAAAACTTATTTTTCTGGCCTTAGCTTTGGCAAATTCAGCAATAAGATCATCATAGTCTAAAGATTTCAATAATTCCTTTTCTATAGACATTATAGATAAGCCTACCAATCTCTCTTGAGTCATAGTTGTCCTGAGATAATTTTTAATAATTTTAAGTTTAGAAAAACTACGTTCTCCTGAAGCTACTGTAACCGGGATTGTATTTAGAATTTGAAGAGCAATAACTAAATTAGGAGCAAGATCTTCAAGGCTTGAACTGAATATAAAATTTAACACATCTAAAGATGAGCTTTGTGGTATAACAAGCTGCGAAATGACTGTTAGCTCTTGATACAATTCTGCTCCATCTAAATCTTTAAAATTACCAAATGTTAAAACATTCTGCAAATTAAGGCATTTATGTTACTTAAAAATGAAAAATTGATACTATATGTGTCAAGCTGCTCAAACCTTTCTGTAATTGATTGAATCGCTTGATCAAGTATTTTGAAATAAAAATCTACTTTAAATCTTTGTTTCGGTTCTAATATAGTTTCAGGACATTCATCAGCATAAAGTCTTTTTCTCCGTCGGGATCGCAATGATGAAGCTTCAGGAAACATATTTGGTATTTCAAGGGAACTAGCAATATGCTCAGTTAACTGAACATAATCATTAAATTTTTCATCGGAACGCATTGCAATCAAACTATTTTTGGTATTTTCTAAGACTTTTATGCCTGTTGACAGATTAACGGATGGACTTTGCAAATATTTACTAGTTTTATTAATGTTTTCTAAAATATCAAACCAAATAAGCAGGCAACAAATAAATGTAAAATCAAAAATTTTATTTCCTAAAGATTCTGCAATGTTTTTCGCCTCCGGATTTCCTATTTCAGATATTTCTATAAGGGCTTCATATATGTCTTCTAGGTTTGTTTTTAAAGGCTTTAATGCGTCTAACCTGCTCTCCCATCTTGTTTCAGAAAGGTGTTTCAAAGTAAGATTTGGCACTTTTTTTTTATAAATATCCCACCGTGTTGTGGAACTTGAAAAAAAATTATATATACATTGAATTGTATCAAAAAACTTAACAGCATATAATGAGCACCGAGCAGCATCGTTAACTACTAAATTTAAAGAATGCGAACAACATGGAACAAAATATGCTCTTGGTTCCAGGGTTCGAATTCGATTCTGTACACCCGCTTCTTTACCTTTCATATTAGAACCATTATCGTAACTTTGGCCTCGACAATTACTTATTAAAATTCCATGCAAATCAAGTTTGTCTAAAATTAACTGTGTCAGTCCCATTCCGGTCTTGTCTTCCCCCTTCAAAAACCCTAAGAAATGCTCTTGCACTGTAAAGGTTTTCTGATTCTTGTGCACAAACCTAACGACAATAGTTACTTGTTCTACGCGACTTTTATCGGTTGTAGAGTCTACAATAATTGAAAAATACTTTGCTTCTTTAAGCATTGAAACAATTTTACTGGTAATGGTTGTGGCAAAAATACTTATTATTTCATTTTGTATGTTTTTGCTTAAATATTTATTTTGGGTTTCTTGATTTGTTATTCTCCTCAAGTGCTCTCCTAAAACCAAATCAAATGAAGCTATTTCCTCTACGAGTTGTAAAAAGTTACCATTATTGAACTCAAACAATTTATCAGAAGAACCACGAAAAGCTAATGATTGAGAACCAAGAAATTTTACAACACTGAATAACCTTTGTAAAACCGCTCTCCCATGCCTTGTTTCAGATTCGACTGAACTTTCAAATATTGTGTCAATTGCTGTGCCTGATGTCAAACCTTTTTCTAAAAATTTCCACGATTTGAAATTTTCTAAGTGGAAAATACTAACCTCGTGACTTTTTAATATTGTGCTTAAATGTGGCCAATCGGAACTCCCTGTACTTGACAAAGCATGATAAATTTTATTTCTTGCAAATAAAATACAACAAAAGCAATAAACAGAATCCCTTGATTTCGAATAAATTAACCAAGTCCTCGGAACTACCTTGCCATTGGATAATGTTCGTCGATAACTTGAAATTGAAAATTTTCTTTTATTTGTTTTTGGAAAATGATGATCCTGAATTTGCATTGGACCCTTTAAAACTAGTTTTTTAATAAACTCATCAGATAAATTTTCCCAATTATTGGGATCATTAAAAAAATCATCTGTTAGAACTAAAGATACCTCTTCTCCTGGCCCTAATGTGTTTCCTAGTTGCACCTCATCGATATTATTTAAATTACTTACATTAGTTTCATTTACCCCATCTGCATGTTCGTCGCTGCGTTTTAAAAATTTGATGAAATTTTGGATTTGTTTTTTATTATCGGCTTCAACAAGCCTTCGCCTTTTTCTAAATTCTGCCCCCGAAGCCTTTTTTTTGTCCATATTGGAAAAAGGAAAAGAAAAACACAATTTAGAAAATAAATTAACACTTGCACTTCGATTAAAAAACACGTTATTTCTATTGAAAATTGATATGTTTAACGTAAGCCGACTGAGTGAAAAACAATCAAAACAATCTGCACCAGAGTATATCTAATAGTGACAGTGAGTATAGGTCATTGCCCGTGCACTTTTTTGAAATTTGAATTTGCTTTCACAATCATATTTATCGTGGTAGGCCGGGCACAAAACATGTAGAATGCTATTTCAGTTAATACGTAGAAATTCAAATGTGCCACATATACACACAATATGACGTCACCCACAACCCACTGCTGGCTGTTGGCTGTTGGCTTCGGTCTCCATTGATAGAAAATCGTAGATGAGAAATCCTATACATACATAATGTGCAGAATAAAAACCTGCACGTTCAAACACAAGCGATTCCATAGGGTTTTTTTTTTTTTGTTTGACATATTTTCCAATGAAAATTTTACGAGTGAATGTGCAAGAAATAAAACCTGCACATAGGTGGTGGAACTTTTTTTGTTTTGAGATTTTTGAACTAGATTCTTTTAGTAAAATGTAAGTGGATGTACAAGAAATATACCTGCACGAACAGGGTGGAATATTTTGAGATTAGGTGGGTAAGAAATGAACTTGCATAGGTCTAGTGGGTTTTTTTAGTTTGCAATATTTTGAGTTAGATTCTTATTGAAGTTCCAACATTGCAAGTGATGTGAGTTAACCTGCAAGAAATAATTCAGCACAGGTGTGATGGATGTTGTTGTGAACTTGGCGCCCTGTGCATTTGCACATCTTGCACATATGGTTGGTCCGGCCCTGTACCCATCGCGCCCCGAAACTGACCTACTTAACCGGAGGCTCTCCGTTTGGCTCTGTGCGACGTCTCTGTCGTAGTTGAGCCGCCTACCCACAGTCATGGGAGCAACATGGAAGATTAGCGGCACCGCTAATCTATCCTGGATCAGACCTTGTTGGTCAAAATAGAGGAACGCTTCTGGTGGAACGAAGCCGTTAAGGCGCACTCTTTCGTGGTACGTGAAATTGGGGTAATAAGCCCCGAAGATCAGGCTATTCATCGAACTTATTGCTCTTGCAATGTGCCTTCGAGTCATCTTGATTAGGAAATTGTCCACTCTTATTACGTTAGCCCTGTTTTATAGGACCTCATTGGAACATAATTTTTTGTACTCGGACTCTGGTGTTCTGTATAAATGAAGGCAAGCCCGAAGACAAGCCCTCTCAAACACCCGAATCCTTTCCATCGAACTTGGTCCGACGTTAAACCACACGAGACAACCATATGCTATCATTGGCCGTATAAGGGCCATGTAGCAGATAACCTTTACCCTCGCATCGAGTTGGCTGCTATAATCAAACAGTCTCTTTGTAAGGGCAAAAGCGCGTCTGGCTCTGGTCAGAGCAGCATCTATATGTTTGTTAAAATACGGATACTGGTCTAGCCAGAACCCGAGGTATCTGACTACATTTCGACATGCAAGTGGCCACCCATGTCGTCCAACGATTGCGAACTTTCGCCAATTCTTTCTGGTGTCCCATGACGCCACAGACAACGGCATCCGAAACAAGATGGTTTCCGACTTCCGGAGGTTGATCTTCAACTTCCAGTCGTCACAATATCGCTGAATCTTATCGAAGTCACGCTGCAAGAGAATTGCAATGACCGCGATCTTTGGTCCTGATCTGTACACGACCAAGTCATCTGCGTGCGCAATAGCATGGTGAAGAGACCCTACGAGATCACTTGTGTGAATATTGAAAAGGATCGGTGAATTAACCTCACCTTGTTGTAGACCATTTTTAATTTCAAACATACCGGCAGAGGTCACATTGCCATTTTTCACAATGAACCACCTACTTGCGAGCAGATTATAAAGTATATGCAGCAGTGGTTTACTGATGCTAAGCCTGCTAAACTTGAAAAAAAGTCCATCTAACCAAACGGTGTCGAAGGCCTTCTCCAAGTCAACCAGGCAGGCACCCGTGCATTGTTTCTTGCTTTTATTCCATTGGATATCCGATACGAGTTTAGACGCGGCATGTATAGTATCATTCTCCTACGGATCTTCGATCAAAAAGAAATTGTCGTCATCGACCGCGTTTACTGGATCTATACCTGCTGTTACAAGTATTCGTTCGTTGTACGTGTTTCGAGGAATTTTGAGACATGGAAGGTCGTTGAGATTATTCCTCTGAAATATTGTATTTATTTGCGGGTACATACTGGGGTTGTTGGCTTTTTTGCTCCAGTGCAGATTTACCGCTAATCGGTAGTTTTCTTTAATTAACTGTTGGAGGTTTTTGATCAACGCCTTCAGTGTCCTAACCTCTGAGTTTTGTCTGTCAGTAAACCGTCGGTTTATTAATCTCGACCAATGCACCCTACTATAATTGTAGGGATGCGCATGAACAAACGCTTCAAGTTCCGCAATCTCGTTGGGAATTGTAATTTCGGCACTGAGTCCGCAATGGTCACTGTCATACACAAATGTGTGAAGGCAAAAGGAAATAACTCTCCTCCGACTCCAAGCTAAGGCAAGGCATCGGAAAAGTGTCTCGAGCTCTGTAATAAACAAAGTTGGTTGCGTAGCTTCAGGTGCATAAGCTGAGATCATGTACATCCTCTTTCCACTATGAAGAGAGATACACACGATACATGCTTCTAGCTCCTGGAATCTCCGCACTTCATCACAGTACACTTCCTTATATTTTAGCTTTTTACTAATAAAGATCGCAACACCTCCTCCTTGTATAGAGTTAGGTCGGTCTCTTCTTATTATGTTATAATTATTGTGCCGTAACTTATGTTTCTGGTTTAGCTTGGTTTCGCTAACCAAAAGCACTTCAGGGCTTTGATCTTCCAACAACATAAAAAGTACAGCTCTTCGTTCGATCCTAATCAGTGAATTTACATTCACCGCAGGGATCCCAAAGGTATTCTGCGCAATCGCACACACTATGGAGATGCGCTAGGCCCGGTAGAAGCGCGCAGATTTGGTCCACCCTATTCACCTGCTCTTGTATTTAAAAGAAAATATTGCAAAAATATAAATTAATTGAAAAAACGCACTAATTGCCAACTGGGGTCAGAAAAATAGGTAAAAAATCATATTTTCCTTTTTTACCCGCTGCAGATTTCCCCAAGCATCATAAAATCTGTTGGTTTTTCAGCAATGTTTCGTAAATTTGTTTGTTTACAATTCATAAGAAAAAAAATAAAACGGTATGTTCATTACGCATTTTTTGTAGAAAAACGACCTGAAAGTGAAATATGTTCATGGGCAAGGTAAACGAAACTGAATTCAAAATAAAATATCTGCAAGGCCAAAAATAGGTATCAATTTTATTTAAACGCAATTGAAAAGAGTATTATTTTTTCTAAAATTGAAGCCCTTAATCAAGTTTCTGTAGTAAGTATAAACGGAGATGTTAGCATTAAGGTACAAGGTACACCAAAGAAGGTATTTTCTTAAATTCTCGATAAATGATGTTCACATTGGAGACAGACCCTTCTTTTCTTAGATTATATACAAAAATAAATCTTGACATTTAACTTGGAAACAACCTGTATATATTTTTAAAAAGACGAAAATGTGTGTATTATTTTATGATACCTTTCGGTTTAAAATGATACCCAAAAATCTCAAATTCTGATACTCTTGAAAATTGGAAAACGACAGCACTGACTGCTACCCGGCTGAATAGACTTAGAAACTTATGTTTTTTTTTCACATAATGCCCACAATTTAATGTTAGGTTAGGCTTATTTTTTAAAACTTGTAGTATTGCAATTTTTGTTTTTTTACGATTACAAGAGACCTATAAGGGTTACTGACCCCGGTTTGCGCTTAAATGCAAGGTAATTATATGTGCTGTTATTTCTCACAATTTTTCTCTAAGCATGAGCGGTTATGCCGATATTCGGCTGAAAGCATAAGCAAGACTCAATATTACAATATTTTTGAAAAAGAAAACACTTTTTGAAACCTCATATCTCAAAAACTATTAAACATATGTCGCTGTGAGTGGGCTTAAATTGCCTCAAATTTAACCATCTCAAAATGATGGTGTCACTTATTGTCAAAAAAAAACCATAGTTTTTGAATTAAACTGCAAAAACTGAAGTAAGTCCGAAAATATTGCAGTTTTTCACCTGTTGCGCAGGTAGCACAACTTTTCTTTGCTTGCAAAATGTAGTTTAACACCCCCCTAAAGGGCCCAAATAACATACCAAAAATGCAGCTTTACAACACGTTTTGCGATTTTTTGCCTTTTTTTTGTAAGATTTGACTGGCCTAATCTAGAATATTTAGAAAATATAAAGAAAGTGTTTTAAAATTGTATTAATTATTTTTCTTTTTCTTATTTAATTTCTTTTACAAACAAGATGTGAAATGTCACACAAGTACAATTGCAGAATAACAGATCAATCTCGTTTGTTTTCCAACCAGCACGAAAAATCTGAAATCTGAGAGCAGTCTGAAAAGCCCAATCGAAAACGACAAAAGACTGGATAATTGGGTTTGTATGATGTCAGCCCTAGGGCGCACTGGAGCACATTGAAAACACATTTAATTTTTTTTCATTTTTAATTTTTCAATTCAATTTTTACTAACTTGCTAGAAAAAAGTGCTTAAAACTAGCTTAACTAACTTAACTATCTTACTCTAACTTACTGGCCCCACACGGGCACTCTAAGCTAAACTTAATACTTATACTAGGGTAAAACTATACAAAACGCCCCAGTTGACAAAACGCCCCACTAGCCTGACACCTACACAAGTGTGGCTATGCAGCTGCAACCAAACATATTCGAACCATTTCAATTAGTAGTGAACTGTAATAGTGGATGGTAATGCTTTTTTGGTCCAGTCGCGAAATATGCTATAAAAAAAGATTTTTGGCGCTCAAACATATTGGAATGAGTACAGCAAAAATTAATTTTTTTTAGAAATTCAAAACATGACACCAGAATGCTTTATATGTTTAGAAAGTGTATGAAATAAGTTTTTTAGTTCGGTTTTGCTTATCTCTTAGAAGAGGGTGTAGTTTTCAAATGTTAATGGGGCGTTTTGCATTCCGAAATTTACAAAACGCCCTTGTAGCATAAGTGTGATATGCCCCCCTATTACATTGAAATATACACTTATCAGCGCCTTCTTTTTTGCTTATTATTAATAGAAATGCCTCGAAATTATACCAGAACTATATTGCGGGCATCATAGGTTGAGAAGGCATAAAGAAGGCAATAGAGAAACATCTTCAAATCTTGAGGGAGAGTTGCGAGCGTGTCCAATGGTATTTTGGCCTTAAAGTCAACAGGAATTTGTTGCAGATGATTACATGAGCAGAATTTGATTCAAACTCCTACTGAAAGTTCTGAACCCCAACCGAGATCATCCGGACTTCAATACCTGCAAAAATACTGGGCAAAGTTCAACCTCAACCAAGCTCATCAAGAAGAAAAATAACACTTTCAAATATTTTAACCGAAATTCAACCAATCCCGAAAATACCACTCATGAAATAAGTGCATCGAGTGTACTGAAAATTATAACGAGACCGTTTCTTGGGAAGGCTGGCTCGAGTACACGTTTTGTCTTGGTTGGGTACACGAGTTTTGCACTATGTATGAATATAATATATACCAAACTGCAACAGCTGTGGTCGAAAAGCGAAGAGGCAAGCCATGCATCCCAAAAACTAACGTAATTTGTACACTTTTTCCTTAGAGGCGTTTTGTCACTAAAGTGGGGCCTTTTACCCGACAACCGAGTAATAAAACGCCCCACTTAAACTTTTTTTAAAAAAAATATATAAAATATGTATTAAAATATTTAGCTATGAATTCGATTGCGAAAGTCATGAAAAATTACCGTTTTATTTTTTTTTAACAAAAGATTTCAGTTTTTTTTTTAACTTATGCATTTTATTGGCGATGTTTGCAAAGTGGGGCGTATTGTATAGTTTTACCCTATGTCTTTCGACGTAACCTAACTTATAATATAAAATTTTAATTAAATTTACAATTTTAAATTTTTTTTGGAAAAAACTTAGCAAAATGACCATTTTTGATTTTTACTTAAAACTACCTTACATAATAAAACATAGAACTACTTAACCTAACTTACTCTAGCTACGTAATTAAATTTTTTTTTTGTGCTGTTTTATTTTATAATTTTTTTTTTTTTTGTTTTGTATTGGTTTTATATTTTTTTTGTGTTAGCAAAGCTGTGCTGCTTCTTTTTTTTTTTTTATTTATTTTATTTTTTATACAACTTACTTAAATACCTACACTACCTTAAACTATGTAAGCCTAAGCCGGCTACGGCATGTCTACAATAATAAACAAAGGGCGTCTAACTTTGCCTTGGGGTCTACCCCTGATCAATCGGAACCGACGAGGGAGTTCCATCTTCCAACAGCCACCAGAATTTCTGATGTTGCTTCTCAACATCGTACCCATCCAGGGCCGGCCCAAGCCAAACGAGCGCCCTGTGCAAGATTTACAGAAAGCGCCCTTTTTTATATTTGCACACACACGCATCAATCTTTTCCACATCACCCAGGAGGTAGACTTTCAATGCGTTTTTTTTATTGAGGTATCCCCTGTAGGCCTAATCCTCAGTAAAAAACAAATATGTATATTTACATACATATATGTTTATATGCGGTAAATAAATGGAAAATAAATAAATTAAAAACAAAATTAAAAACAAAATGAAATGAAAACATGTTTACAAAATAAATAATATATAAGAGAATTCAATTAAGGAACTTAAGTTATTTTTTTAAGGGAAAAAAAAAGTAAAACCATAAACTAAAACGCAGCGAAGAAATGTGCAGAGGGGAAAAGTTTAAACTTGAAAACTTATTTTTCTGGCCTTAGCTTTGGCAAATTCAGCAATAAGATCATCATAGTCTAAAGATTTCAATAATTCCTTTTCTATAGACATTATAGATAAGCCTACCAATCTCTCTTGAGTCATAGTTGTCCTGAGATAATTTTTAATAATTTTAAGTTTAGAAAAACTACGTTCTCCTGAAGCTACTGTAACCGGGATTGTATTTAGAATTTGAAGAGCAATAACTAAATTAGGAGCAAGATCTTCAAGGCTTGAACTGAATATAAAATTTAACACATCTAAAGATGAGCTTTGTGGTATAACAAGCTGCGAAATGACTGTTAGCTCTTGATACAATTCTGCTCCATCTAAATCTTTAAAATTACCAAATGTTAAAACATTCTGCAAATTAAGGCATTTATGTTACTTAAAAATGAAAAATTGATACTATATGTGTCAAGCTGCTCAAACCTTTCTGTAATTGATTGAATCGCTTGATCAAGTATTTTGAAATAAAAATCTACTTTAAATCTTTGTTTCGGTTCTAATATAGTTTCAGGACATTCATCAGCATAAAGTCTTTTTCTCCGTCGGGATCGCAATGATGAAGCTTCAGGAAACATATTTGGTATTTCAAGGGAACTAGCAATATGCTCAGTTAACTGAACATAATCATTAAATTTTTCATCGGAACGCATTGCAATCAAACTATTTTTGGTATTTTCTAAGACTTTTATGCCTGTTGACAGATTAACGGATGGACTTTGCAAATATTTACTAGTTTTATTAATGTTTTCTAAAATATCAAACCAAATAAGCAGGCAACAAATAAATGTAAAATCAAAAATTTTATTTCCTAAAGATTCTGCAATGTTTTTCGCCTCCGGATTTCCTATTTCAGATATTTCTATAAGGGCTTCATATATGTCTTCTAGGTTTGTTTTTAAAGGCTTTAATGCGTCTAACCTGCTCTCCCATCTTGTTTCAGAAAGGTGTTTCAAAGTAAGATTTGGCACTTTTTTTTTATAAATATCCCACCGTGTTGTGGAACTTGAAAAAAAATTATATATACATTGAATTGTATCAAAAAACTTAACAGCATATAATGAGCACCGAGCAGCATCGTTAACTACTAAATTTAAAGAATGCGAACAACATGGAACAAAATATGCTCTTGGTTCCAGGGTTCGAATTCGATTCTGTACACCCGCTTCTTTACCTTTCATATTAGAACCATTATCGTAACTTTGGCCTCGACAATTACTTATTAAAATTCCATGCAAATCAAGTTTGTCTAAAATTAACTGTGTCAGTCCCATTCCGGTCTTGTCTTCCCCCTTCAAAAACCCTAAGAAATGCTCTTGCACTGTAAAGGTTTTCTGATTCTTGTGCACAAACCTAACGACAATAGTTACTTGTTCTACGCGACTTTTATCGGTTGTAGAGTCTACAATAATTGAAAAATACTTTGCTTCTTTAAGCATTGAAACAATTTTACTGGTAATGGTTGTGGCAAAAATACTTATTATTTCATTTTGTATGTTTTTGCTTAAATATTTATTTTGGGTTTCTTGATTTGTTATTCTCCTCAAGTGCTCTCCTAAAACCAAATCAAATGAAGCTATTTCCTCTACGAGTTGTAAAAAGTTACCATTATTGAACTCAAACAATTTATCAGAAGAACCACGAAAAGCTAATGATTGAGAACCAAGAAATTTTACAACACTGAATAACCTTTGTAAAACCGCTCTCCCATGCCTTGTTTCAGATTCGACTGAACTTTCAAATATTGTGTCAATTGCTGTGCCTGATGTCAAACCTTTTTCTAAAAATTTCCACGATTTGAAATTTTCTAAGTGGAAAATACTAACCTCGTGACTTTTTAATATTGTGCTTAAATGTGGCCAATCGGAACTCCCTGTACTTGACAAAGCATGATAATTTTTATTTCTTGCAAATAAAATACAACAAAAGCAATAAACAGAATCCCTTGATTTCGAATAAATTAACCAAGTCCTCGGAACTACCTTGCCATTGGATAATGTTCGTCGATAACTTGAAATTGAAAATTTTCTTTTATTTGTTTTTGGAAAATGATGATCCTGAATTTGCATTGGACCCTTTAAAACTAGTTTTTTAATAAACTCATCAGATAAATTTTCCCAATTATTGGGATCATTAAAAAAATCATCTGTTAGAACTAAAGATACCTCTTCTCCTGGCCCTAATGTGTTTCCTAGTTGCACCTCATCGATATTATTTAAATTACTTACATTAGTTTCATTTACCCCATCTGCATGTTCGTCGCTGCGTTTTAAAAATTTGATGAAATTTTGGATTTGTTTTTTATTATCGGCTTCAACAAGCCTTCGCCTTTTTCTAAATTCTGCCCCCGAAGCCTTTTTTTTGTCCATATTGGAAAAAGGAAAAGAAAAACACAATTTAGAAAATAAATTAACACTTGCACTTCGATTAAAAAACACGTTATTTCTATTGAAAATTGATATGTTTAACGTAAGCCGACTGAGTGAAAAACAATCAAAACAATCTGCACCAGAGTATATCTAATAGTGACAGTGAGTATAGGTCATTGCCCGTGCACTTTTTTGAAATTTGAATTTGCTTTCACAATCATATTTATCGTGGTAGGCCGGGCACAAAACATGTAGAATGCTATTTCAGTTAATACGTAGAAATTCAAATGTGCCACATATACACACAATATGACGTCACCCACAACCCACTGCTGGCTGTTGGCTGTTGGCTTCGGTCTCCATTGATAGAAAATCGTAGATGAGAAATCCTATACATACATAATGTGCAGAATAAAAACCTGCACGTTCAAACACAAGCGATTCCATAGGGTTTTTTTTTTTTTGTTTGACATATTTTCCAATGAAAATTTTACGAGTGAATGTGCAAGAAATAAAACCTGCACATAGGTGGTGGAACTTTTTTTGTTTTGAGATTTTTGAACTAGATTCTTTTAGTAAAATGTAAGTGGATGTACAAGAAATATACCTGCACGAACAGGGTGGAATATTTTGAGATTAGGTGGGTAAGAAATGAACTTGCATAGGTCTAGTGGGTTTTTTTAGTTTGCAATATTTTGAGTTAGATTCTTATTGAAGTTCCAACATTGCAAGTGATGTGAGTTAACCTGCAAGAAATAATTCAGCACAGGTGTGATGGATGTTGTTGTGAACTTGGCGCCCTGTGCATTTGCACATCTTGCACATATGGTTGGTCCGGCCCTGTACCCATCGCGCCCCGAAACTGACCTACTTAACCGGAGGCTCTCCGTTTGGCTCTGTGCGACGTCTCTGTCGTAGTTGAGCCGCCTACCCACAGTCATGGGAGCAACATGGAAGATTAGCGGCACCGCTAATCTATCCTGGATCAGACCTTGTTGGTCAAAATAGAGGAACGCTTCTGGTGGAACGAAGCCGTTAAGGCGCACTCTTTCGTGGTACGTGAAATTGGGGTAATAAGCCCCGAAGATCAGGCTATTCATCGAACTTATTGCTCTTGCAATGTGCCTTCGAGTCATCTTGATTAGGAAATTGTCCACTCTTATTACGTTAGCCCTGTTTTATAGGACCTCATTGGAACATAATTTTTTGTACTCGGACTCTGGTGTTCTGTATAAATGAAGGCAAGCCCGAAGACAAGCCCTCTCAAACACCCGAATCCTTTCCATCGAACTTGGTCCGACGTTAAACCACACGAGACAACCATATGCTATCATTGGCCGTATAAGGGCCATGTAGCAGATAACCTTTACCCTCGCATCGAGTTGGCTGCTATAATCAAACAGTCTCTTTGTAAGGGCAAAAGCGCGTCTGGCTCTGGTCAGAGCAGCATCTATATGTTTGTTAAAATACGGATACTGGTCTAGCCAGAACCCGAGGTATCTGACTACATTTCGACATGCAAGTGGCCACCCATGTCGTCCAACGATTGCGAACTTTCGCCAATTCTTTCTGGTGTCCCATGACGCCACAGACAACGGCATCCGAAACAAGATGGTTTCCGACTTCCGGAGGTTGATCTTCAACTTCCAGTCGTCACAATATCGCTGAATCTTATCGAAGTCACGCTGCAAGAGAATTGCAATGACCGCGATCTTTGGTCCTGATCTGTACACGACCAAGTCATCTGCGTGCGCAATAGCATGGTGAAGAGACCCTACGAGATCACTTGTGTGAATATTGAAAAGGATCGGTGAATTAACCTCACCTTGTTGTAGACCATTTTTAATTTCAAACATACCGGCAGAGGTCACATTGCCATTTTTCACAATGAACCACCTACTTGCGAGCAGATTATAAAGTATATGCAGCAGTGGTTTACTGATGCTAAGCCTGCTAAACTTGAAAAAAAGTCCATCTAACCAAACGGTGTCGAAGGCCTTCTCCAAGTCAACCAGGCAGGCACCCGTGCATTGTTTCTTGCTTTTATTCCATTGGATATCCGATACGAGTTTAGACGCGGCATGTATAGTATCATTCTCCTACGGATCTTCGATCAAAAAGAAATTGTCGTCATCGACCGCGTTTACTGGATCTATACCTGCTGTTACAAGTATTCGTTCGTTGTACGTGTTTCGAGGAATTTTGAGACATGGAAGGTCGTTGAGATTATTCCTCTGAAATATTGTATTTATTTGCGGGTACATACTGGGGTTGTTGGCTTTTTTGCTCCAGTGCAGATTTACCGCTAATCGGTAGTTTTCTTTAATTAACTGTTGGAGGTTTTTGATCAACGCCTTCAGTGTCCTAACCTCTGAGTTTTGTCTGTCAGTAAACCGTCGGTTTATTAATCTCGACCAACGCACCCTACTATAATTGTAGGGATGCGCATGAACAAACGCTTCAAGTTCCGCAATCTCGTTGGGAATTGTAATTTCGGCACTGAGTCCGCAATGGTCACTGTCATACACAAATGTGTGAAGGCAAAAGGAAATAACTCTCCTCCGACTCCAAGCTAAGGCAAGGCATCGGAAAAGTGTCTCGAGCTCTGTAATAAACAAAGTTGGTTGCGTAGCTTCAGGTGCATAAGCTGAGATCATGTACATCCTCTTTCCACTATGAAGAGAGATACACACGATACATGCTTCTAGCTCCTGGAATCTCCGCACTTCATCACAGTACACTTCCTTATATTTTAGTTTTTTACTAATAAAGATCGCAACACCTCCTCCTTGTATAGAGTTAGGTCGGTCTCTTCTTATTATGTTATAATTATTGTGCCGTAACTTATGTTTCTGGTTTAGCTTGGTTTCGCTAACCAAAAGCACTTCAGGGCTTTGATCTTCCAACAACATAAAAAGTACAGCTCTTCGTTCGATCCTAATCAGTGAATTTACATTCACCGCAGGGATCCCAAAGGTATTCTGCGCAATCGCACACACTATGGAGATGCGCTAGGCCCGGTAGAAGCGCGCAGATTTGGTCCACCCTATTCACCTGCTCTTGTACCTGACGTTGTAGCTGACCCATCTGCCTTTGAATAAAGAGCAAGATAGCCATCAAGTCAGCCTCCGGTGCTTTAGGCAGTGGGGCCTGTGAAGCAGCCTTCGGTTGTTGCTGTACGGTCTTTCCCCTTCCGGCCGCCATTTGGGCGTACGATATTTGGGGTGTGACGGTTTGAGTTTGGCTTGGACGTGGTAGACTTTTCACTACGCTTTTCTGCTGTCGAACCAGGTTCACTTTATTAATGTCTTGGAACTTGGGGCAACCCCGATAGTTTGCGGTGTGTCCCGAGTTCCTCATAACGCACACGAGAGCTGAGATTTCTCTGACGCCCCATCTTTCTCCAGAGAACATTCTTCGGACTTGTGGTTCTCTCCACACTTCACGCATCGAGGCTGCATCTTGCAGTTCGACGCAGCGTGCCCGAACCTCTGGCAGCGAACGCATTGTATAATGCTATCGCTCCTCTTTACTTTCTCCCATATGACAACCTGGTAGTCTACGACCTTAATGTTCCGTAGACCATCCAGTTTGCTATTGGCTGACAGCTGAACCAGGAAGAACGGTAATTTCCGCTTCTCCCTTTTGGCCCTTGCTGTGGTGAAAGGCTTGGCCCCTACGAATTCGATCCCTTCGCACTTCTTATCTTTAAGCATTCTAAGGAGCTCCTCTGGATCGGTAGACGGTTCCCTTCCCCTCAGCAGCATACTTTGCAGCTTTTCCCCCTTCGGGGTGACGGAGAAGCACACCGTCGTCGAGTCCGCTAACAATTTCTTAATTTTTCTATACTGTCTACTGTATTGCAGTGTATAGCATGTCTATCAATACATGCTGGGATCGCTGGAGCTCCAATTGCTGCTCTTTTACGCGCATGGCCACTTGTTTGGCCATAATTATGACCACCTTTTGTTGCAGCTGTCTGATGCTGCGGCTTAGGAACTCCAGTTCGTCATCCTCGTCGTCGGACTGTGTGGCCACCAGAGAGGTAAAGCTGTTGCTGTTGCCGGTGTAGTGCCCTTCACCCCCGTTGGAGACGTTGGCGAATCTCTCGCCACCGGCTGATCGCTGACGTCAGGGCAAGCTATTTGCGTTCGATGAAATGGGGTTTTTGATAGCTATGAAAATACACTGACAGTAGTCCGTGTGCCCTGGGGCTGGCGACATCATACAAACCTATTATCCAGTTTTCGTAAGCCTATATAGGCTTAGTCTATATAGTTATGAAAAAAAAACACGCCTAATAATATTATTCTGTATTTGAATCAACCGGAGAAACGTCACTTTATTAGTTGTGGTAGAATTTTTCTAGTACAATTTTATTTTTATTCGATACGTTAGCTATCGAGTGCCATCATCCCAATGAGGTTACTCGATCATTCGATAATGAGTCCTACTCACTCACTCGTTAACGGATGCGGTAATTTTCTCGTTATCGAAATGTGACGATTTGGCATTACCGCTCTTGATATCGAGCACTCGGTATCGAAATTTGAGATGACAGCACACGTTAACGAGTGTCATTTTATTCCAAAGCAATCTGGCTGTCGAGTGCGAACAAAAAAAAAGTTATATGAGTATTTTAGAATTGATTTTTTGTGCTTTTTGGAATAAGCTAATTTGTAATTATTTAACTAGGGCCAATCTCAACAAAATCAACACAATCCAAAAAAAAATATCTGGCTGAATATATGGCCAGGGGCCTGTAACACAACGCGACAAGTCGAAAAGTCTAAATTCACTTGTCGGACTATTCTTGTCCGACAAGTAAAAAATAATTCTGTAACAGAACTCAAACCGTTGCACTTTACAAAAGATTGAATATCCCTTGACTTGTCGACAAGTGTTTTACAAGAGAAAATGGCGAAAATCACGGCGGACAAAAAAAATGCTATTAAAGTAGTGGACCGTATTTTATTGCTTAGTCTGGTAGCAAGATTATAGGTCTGTTCCCGTACCTGTCGAAAACAGCCGAAATCAGTCAAATCCTGTTCCCGTACGAAGATTTTTCATATGTTTTGACAGAAGAGAGCGTAGTTTTCGGCTGTTTTCGGCTGTTTGCAACAGTACGGGAACAGACCTTATGTGCAGTTGATTGAGATAAGTGAAATTTTTCAATAAACAGATGATCACTTAGGTACATCAAAATTAATTCTAGGGTTAAAAACTTTTAACCTGTGACGAGGTTCACTGTTATTTATCAAATTCAGACTCAAGGAAGTACATTTTTAATTAAATATTATTTTATTTCTATATTTGTATTCTGCTTTTTCAAAGATATTGTATAAAAAGTTCACTTGTCAGCTTTTGACAATATTCCAATCACCTGTCCTACGAGTGTTTCTCGACACTTGTCGTGTTCTGTTACAGAAACAGGGGAATGATTGTCCCTATTCCATAACACAACTCCATTAAGTTGGGTTATCTCTTACGCAACTCCACTATCACACAACCGAACGAATTTTTCATATTACCATTTGAATTTTTTTTTGACCGAATGGATTTGAATGAAATTTGGTACAGTGTTAGAATATATATAGACAATTATTCCGTATTTTTTTCAGAGTGGTCAACTAATAAGAACCAGTAAAAATCGATCATGTAAATTTTTAACTGCTTCTTTTTAATATTTGTACTGAGGCGTGCCCTTTAAAAAAATATTGTTGTATAAACTCTAGAGTATGGTTTAACTATAGCTTTTTGTCTTATTGCCCTATCTTCTGTAGTTATAGAAATATAGCGTTCCGAAAAAAGTCCTTCTCGGACGGTTTTTTTTAAATATCTCCGAAATAAATCAATACAAATCGGAAATATCTATGTGTATTAATTACTACTGATCTCCCCTACAAAACGATATACTTAGTTGGCGCTACAGCTCGAGGTGAACCTGGGCCTGCTTCTCGCAACCATTTGTGTGTGCGTGTTATATTTTGCACGAATGGAAGGGACCTACAGTTTTTTGCCGACTCCGAACGGCGAGTTGAGAAGCTCAATCGTGACAAATGATACTCTTTGATGCTTGTCAGACATTCGAAAGAGGTGGGCACTGTGAAAAACTTTTAGGTGTTTGCGGCGGGATTCGAATAAACAAAACGATATGCAACGATATAAATAATAAAACAAAACGATATGCATAAAGATATAATTCCTTCTGGGGGCAAATTCACTATGGAAGTACGGCTTAACCCTTTCACCGCATGATTGGGGTCGATCATATTGTCAGGTTGACCGAGCTGTAATGTTCAAAAAATTGTAACGTCTTTTATTTAAACGAAAAATGTATTACATGGTGCGCCATCTACTCTTAAATAAAAGAAATGTATAATAAAGTAGAGCAGCCAACTTCAGGGAGGAGATCGTCGGCCATGATGATGAGGAGAAAAGTCACGTCCGCCAACTTGAGAGGACTGCTGGAAGAATATAATAGTGATTAAGAATAAATTTTGTATTCCTTAAAATTAAAGTAATCATTGTTCCTTTTATTTGGATTTTACAGATGATAACAATTGACGTGTTTTTTTGCAACGTAGCTAGCCAGTCGTTCATTAAAACGATTCCCAGCCAGCCGAACCCAGCTGACTTACCTCCAAGTTGGTGTGTGTGATTTCGGTCATATGTGTGTGATTTCGATCAGCTGTTAAGTGTGAACTGTCAAAGTATTCGGCATCCAACCAAATCGATTTTTTGTTATTTGTTGTGAAAACAATTAATTTCGGTAATTTATTCAATGGATAAATTACATAAAGTGATATGAAATCATAATATAGTGGATTATTTCGGTGAAACATCATTTAGTAATTGAAATTATATAATTTTCGTACTCGGCAGTCTGTCAAATGTTCTACAAATCGCTTTAAGCGCCACCTTGCCATGAGATATCGCAACATTCCTAGCCAGCTGCTTTTGGCTGCGGATAAAATCGAGTTGTAGCCAGCTGGTTGTTGTATTTGTTTTACGTGTGAAATTTGACTTTGCTAGCAACTACTGGCTAGCTACGTTTAAAAAAAACATGGCTAATATAAACAAGCAAGCAATTCATGTGTGCTTTATTTTTTGTGTTTATTGATTTAGTAAATTATTTTTGATTTGCTCCCGTATTCTCTTAGCAATGTTCTCCATGTTGCTGCTCAATGCTGATTGATGATGCATCATCGGGTATTTTAAATTTAGAGGGATTCCAGTGGATCCCAAAGGAGAAGGAAGTTAATCTCGTATGCCATTCAAAACATACAAAGAAGAATCCTTCGAAAGGCGAAAGTTCTGAACAAAACTAAAATAATAAATGGTAAGTAATGGTGATATGAATCCTTGGTACCAACCGAGTTTTACCTTTTATCACCTTTTTCAATAATATTTGATTTATCCCGTATAATTTTCCACTGAGTCCGTTCTTAAACTTGTTTCTTCGTCCATCCGAAGTGCAACAGAATACACTTTCCTTTTTTATTTTTTTATCATATTAAATTCTTCCTTTAAAATTCATAATAAAAAAAAAAAAAAAAAATAAAAATAAACTTGATGTCACCACCGATGAACTTAAAGAAATAAAAAAACTTCAAAACATTCAAGAAAACCGAGGGGTGGCTTGTGAAGCTCTTTTATTTGGAGTTCCGCGTATTCCCGACGAAAATCTGCAAGCACTATTTAACCACCTATGTCACTCCATAAATATCAAACCAACATTAAGGAACATATACCGCACTCGTCCAAAAGCTGACTCAAATGTTTCGCATATTTTCATCAAATTCGTCTCTCCATATGATAAAAACTACGTACTTAAATCAATTGCACTATTTCGCAAAAAAAACAATCAAGAACTTAGTCTACTTAATCTGGGTTTAGGCTCGACTAGTGCCATCCATTTACGGGAACGTCTAACCAAAAACAATCAACTGATCCTGAATAGAGCACTGAACTTAAAAAAATGTAAACAACTTGTGTCTGTATACTCATCTCGGGGAGCTGTTTATAGGCCCCATACACGATCCGACATATCTGTCCGACATTGGAAGTCTGCAGACCAATCTGACAGTGGATGGCCATGTTGGATGGTCTGTCCGTCGGTCGGATGAAAATCAAGCAATGTTAGATATTTTGGGGCGGGGCTTAGCAAGTCGGCCGACCGACTGTTCGTGTGTGGGGAAATCTGTCAGACTTCAGTGTTCACTTTAATTTAAATGCTGAAGGGATAGGTCGTGTGGTGTTCACGGCAAAATAAATATACGGGTGCTGAAAATATGAATTGGCATTATGTATTATGATAATGGGGCGCAGAAGTTTGAAAATGCCATTTTGTAGATCTCAGTGAAATAAGTACAAAATATCAAGTAAAAGATATTGATTAATCGCTTAGTTTAGGAGATATCGAGGTTTAAAAATTAATTTTTTCGTATGGAAATTCCATTACAATTAATAACTTATTTTTGCTACGGTACAAAAAAGTGCTGCATACGTCTAGGCATAAACATGCGCATGCGGAACCAGAGAATTGAAGAAAGAAAGGAAAAAAATTAAATTTTTTTAGTTTAATTTTGTCAAATTCTGAAATCCTCGAAAACCACTCGATATTGAGCCAAATGAACACTGAAGTCGGTTTGCTGGTCGTTCCGTGTGTGGGGAAATCTGTCAGACCATTGGATCGTGTGTGGGCAAATCGAAATACGGTCTGCAGACCCAAGTCGGCAGACCGATCTGACCGTGTATGCCCTACTTTATATCAAACGTCAGCGAAATGAAACAGCTGTGTTAATCGACTGCATCGAAAGCTATAATATTATTTTATAAAATATTCTTTCCTCTTATTTTCATTGCATTTTTTTTATTTTAAGTTTTTCACTTTCTTCTTATTGTACGATAAATCATAAGTTTTTATTTTTAATGAATTTCTCAATTGCATCAAATATCGGATCTTTGAACAGTGATGGTAATACGCGTACAATGATTCAAGTTCTGAATAACCAGATAAATGGAATACACATTTGTCATATTAACGCACAAAGCTTACTTCCAAAAATTGTTGAGTTTCGGGATCTGTTTGAAGAATCTGGAATTGATATTGTTTGCGTGTCCGAAACATGGCTCAAGGAAATTTCGAATAATGTAATTTGTGGGCTCAATGGTTTTAAATGCTTTCGCTCTGATAGGGTTGGTCGTGTTGGAGGAGGTTCTGCCATTTTTATTAGAGAGAGTATCAGCTGTAGGCTACGATGTCTATCCGAAGTTGGTAGCAGTATTGAATATGTCTTCATAGAGATTGCCAATAATGATGGAAACAAACTACTCGTTGGTACTGCTTATCGACCAAACCGAAATATAAATATCCTACCCCTGCTTACTATTGTAGAAGAACTTTCTGTGACCTGCCCTAACATTATCTTGTGCAGCGATCTTAATAGCAATTTGTTACATGAAAGTTCCTTGATCGACCATATAACGTCACTTAACTTGTTCTCCGTCAACACCACAGAATCTACACATTTTTCAGGTCCAACTTCAACCCTACTTGATCTTTTTATCGTTAGCGACAAGGATAAAGTTCTGCTCTATGACCAGCTCTCAGTTCCGGCCTTCTCAAAGCATGATCTTATCTACTTGACTTTCGATTTTGATGTTATTACTGTACCAAAAATATTTGAGTATAGAAACTTTAAAAATATTAATACCATTCTCTTAGAGGAAAATGTGCGGCAAATAAACTGGGATACAATCTACCATTCGCCATCATCTCAATCACAGGTTGAGTTTCTTAACAGAAACATTACTGACTTATGTAATAGGCATGCACCCATCATATCCAGAACTGTAGTACCCAAAAACAATGCCTGGTTCACCATCCGCATTCGGGAACTTATGCAACAACGTGATAACGCGTATAGAGAATGGAAACGCTTTCGCTTGGAAGAACTTCGCCATTTATACTGTTTACTCCGTAACAAAGTTGTTACAGAAATACGTACTGCTAAGACAAATATGTACTCTAGGCGCCTTAGTCCTTCTGCTAGTGGTAAAACGCTGTGGAAAAACTTGCGCACCATCGGCATTGGAAAACTGAAACTTAATAATAATATAGAAAATATCAACATAAATTAACTTAATCAAAAATTTGTATCCTCCCAGCAGTCAAATATCCTAGAGGAATCTATAGGTCAATCTATTACCTAACCTGTTGTGTTATCCTCTACCCGTTTTTGTTTTACTGCAGTAGATTGCGCAGACGTTCTTGAAGCTTTATTGTCGGTAAAATCCCATGTAGTTGGAGTAGATGATATAGACCCGTTGTTTATAAAAATCATTCTCCCAGTTATTTTGCCTTTTATAACGCATATTTTCAATACGATTTTAATGACAGGAACTCCTAAAGGAAATTAAATCTTCGTATTCTGCCACCTTTTCGAGATCCCTTTCCAAATCCTTCGCCTTGATCAGATCTTTGTTGATTACAATCAGGCTTTCATGAGCTGCGGTTAAACGATGTATAAAAGTAACCAGCTCCTCTTTGATGTTATCAAGCGCGTCTTCTTTGTTTAATTGCGATGAATCGGACGTAAGAAATTCACCGGCAGATTTCACGATCTTTGTTACTTGTCCTCGATAGGCAGATCGAGCAGAAAGTTCCATCACACGAATTTAATATTTCTTTATTTCTGTACGTCTTTCCCGGGTTTCGGCACCATGAAATAAAACTTTAGAGAAAGAAAGAAAACCCACGGCAGAACTTTAAAAGAAAGACCGAAACATGCAAGTAATATGTAGAACACTTTATTGAAATCGTAGTGATTTTTACTGAAAAACTGAACAGAAATACAAAGGCTTATTCCTTATATAGATTTAACTTTATACCAAATAAAGTGTATATACATAAATAAATTAGACAATTGAGTTAGTATATAAGAAATTAATGAACTATATTATATTTGAGTGAAATGCAAGTAATAATGCATGAGAAAAAAACAGTTGCCATCGTATAAATTTTAACAACTGGTAAAACTTAAGCCACCGACTTCCACCGCGATCCAGATGGTAAATTGTTGCCGTAAGTGTACCTAAATAGTATTCACCTCAAAATACATTACAGAAAACCTACCTTGACAACGAAGTGTTTTATCTGGTAATGCGGCTGGCATTGCGACTCTCATTTTATACAAGTAGAGGGGATGATTCTGCTGATATTCGCTGCTCGCTGCGCTGGCGACCAGTGCTGCCAGACTTACCACGGACTGGCAGCACCGTAGGTTCCATCCGCTTACGTGTGTAAGGTGCTGCTATTTTTTCTTGATCAGCAATCGCGCTTATTAGGTCAGCAGTATATACATATAGTCAATGTTAATCTTAAGTAATATATGTATGTAGCATTTGAACGTCCACAGAAAGGATTGCCAGAAGCTACATAGCTAGGGTTGTTGTTTTTATATGTCCGTCGAATATTTATTTATGTATTAATTGAAAGAATCATTTTGTTTTGTTTTTTGTTTTTATTTTTTTGTACAACTTTTTGGTTTAAAAGACTTTGAAATTGGGGGAGATCCATTGTCCCTCCCATAACGAGCTAAAATTTCCTTTTTAAATAGCTCAAACCTTTTTCGATTTACATTGTTCTGTTTTTCTCTCCACGCAGGTTTCATTTTTTTCATTTGTAGGCCCCAGTGGCATGTAAAGATTGGAGATAAAACGTGAAATGTGTATCCAGCAATAAACATTTCGTAAACCTTAAAGAAAAAAAAACCGTTTTGTGTTTTTATTATAATGTTAAAATTCTAAAGAAAATTTATGAAAGGCACTCGTATTATTTTCAATTTTTTATTTATTTAGTTTGTTTTTATTTTTCTACGCTATTCCACTTGATAATTTTACAGACAACAAAGCATGGCTTAGCCGTCTGCCGATTGACAAATAGGTTCTAGACGTACATGTGGACATACATACATGCTCATAATTTAATTTCAAAGATATTAGCTTAACGCAAATTTATAGATTATAGAAACAAGGTCGAAATATATACATACATATGTAACATAAATACGAAAATATGAAAATAAATATATGTATCCTCAGAAATTTTTCTGGATTAACACCATCCCGGTTAATAGTATCCAATGCATTTGAACGCCATAGGTATATCGGTAACAAAATCGCTTTTAACGACCAAATAACAGTCCCTTGCATGTCGTTATAACCGATTTTCAGTTTTTATGTATTTATGTATTGTCCAGCCCAAAAAGGGAATTTTTCGAAGATAGCGCCATCTAGCGGAGAATAGACGTATCTGCCGTAGACCGTTTAGTTCCACTACGTGGAACCAATCCTACGATCTCAGTATTTGGAATCTAGATGGTTCTCGTCCTAGAACTTTACAGAAGGTTCGAGTATTTTAGTTGAAGTATACATCTACAGGAGATAGAAAACCCACGACTGGACAGGAATATTACAGTATGTTATGTGTGTATACTTAATAAATATGTAGGTATGTAGGTAGGTATTCAATATTTCTCATATCGCCAAAGAAACAGAAAAATAAATTCCAATGTGACTGTATAGTATACATGTATAGACGTGTTTTTTTCATCTTCTATATAGGCTTGAATAAAAAAAAATGAGAAAAAGCCCACGTCGGTGATTTGGCAGCAGTTTGCTATGCACAGTTAAACATCAGTTTTTTTTTTTCATTGAAATCCGTAAAATGCGTTTTTTTGTAACCTATATTGGCTTAAAAAAAGCTTTCAAAGTAAAATATATACAATAACAACTAAACTTATATAGAATTCGTTTAGCCTGGATAGCTATCGGCTATTGTGAGTTAGGTTAGTTTAGGTAGCAGTGGCTGCCAGTAACAAGTACCAGCACACTTAGGCCTATAGAGGCCCATTGTGCTACCAACGATTATGGGGATATTAACCCCGCTACTCATGAGAACGAATGTGTGAAAAGCATGCAGCTGCGAACATTTAGTAAATGGAATTTTATTGTTCCGATTAGAGAAGTCACAATTGCTTTTTTTCGAGTCTAGTGTCCCAATTTAGAGGTTAAACTCGAATTGTCCTGATTAGAGAAGTCATATTTCCTGTCATTTTTAATGAAATGTCCCAATTCGGAGGTTTGGCTCATTTATGGAGGTTCTAGGAAAGTTAAATTGAGTGTCCCAATTGAGAGGTGTCCCGAGTTCAGTCCCGATTACAGAGGGTATATTGTATGAAAACTTTTAGGGTTGGCAAATGGGATGTCCCGATTGGGAGGTCGTCCCGATTACGGAGTGTCCCAATTAGGAGGTTTTACATGCCGATTGACCGACATGCTACACAGCAGTGGCGTGCAATATGTCGCGTTTGTAAATTATATCATGTAAACTGTTTTGTGAGTACACGGCATGCCATAATCTTTTATTTGCTGTAATTTTTGTATTATTTCAAAACAGTATTTTTTTTTGTTAAAAATAGACGTGCGTATTGTGTGGTATTAAATTTTCTTACTTAGTTGGCGCTACAGCTCGAGGTGAACCTGGGCCTGCTTCTCGCAACCATTTGTGTGTGCGTGTTATATTTTTGCACGAATGGAAGGGACCTACAGTTTTTTGCCGACTCCGAACGGCGAGTTAAGAAGCTCAATCGTGACAAATGATACTCTTTGATGCTTTTCAGAAATTCGAAAGAGGTGGCACCGTGAAAAAACTCTTCTTTTTAGGTGTTAGACGCGGCCAGGAGTTGAACCTGGGCAGCATTGCGTAGTAGTCCAACGCACTAACTACCACGGCCACGGCGTATTAAATTTACTAAACAGAATTGAGTTGCATTTCGTTTTGCTTAGTTAAAAAAAAAAATTCCCAGTCATTGGTATTTGGCCGTGTAACTATATCATTTGACCAGCATAGCAGCGAGGACGACGGAAAAAATGTGAAAATGGCATCGAAACACCGCATATTCTTTATATATAAAGTAGTCCACTGACTGATTGACAGACAACGCCCAGACCAAACCGCTGAACCTAAAGGTCTGAAATTTGGACGGAATATTGCTATAATCCACTAAAAGAGGATTTTGTTAAAAATAATTCGGCACTCATCTCCAATACAAATTGTTTTCCCTTAACAGTGGCAGCGGGGAGGCGAAGCAAGGCGAGCACGAGTCAGCTAGTATAATACATACATAAGTATATAAATAATAATAACAAAAATGTATAAAAACAAATAAATTTAGTAATTCCTTATTATTAGGCGTGCTTTTTTCAAACTCATATAGACTAAACATGTTTCAGCAGCATGTTTTCCATGTAAAATACAACAAAACCTTACCCTGGATAATTATCCAGTTTTTTATTTCACTAATTTTTTTCTTAACCGTTCAGGTATATAATTTAGATAATGTTTAGAAATTTGTGGAGCAAATTACAGTTTTATACCTTTGTAGTATATTGAAAAATTTCAAATGCATTATTTTATTAATTGATTTCTAATTCCAATATGCAACAAATAAGCATGTTCTCAAACGAAATCCATACTAAAAATGATGGCATGTGCTAGTACATGACATGTCACAAATTCGCGCCGTGGCATGTGGATTTGTAGTGGCAAACACATTAACATGACAAAAAATTCTGTCATGCAGTCACAAACAAAATGATTTGCCGAGTACACGACATGCCAATTTTGTCATGTACACATGCCATTCTGGGTCTAGCATGTGGCTAACATACGCATGCCAACTGCATGACAGTGTCACAAATATGCCGAGTACACGGCATGCCAACTTTTTCAACTCTGACGTCATTCTGACTACATGCGTATGTCGGTTTTGGCATTTCGTATACTGGTAGCTTTATGAGTGGTCCCAACCACTCTAAGGTTACGAGAAATAATATCAGAGACAATTATTATTGTCTCCGGCAATTATCTAAGATAACTTCGAAATAATTCGAAATCGGCTGTCATTTTAAATTTTAATTATTTCTATTTATTTTTGAAATGGGTAGAAAGGAAAGAAATCCGAATTTATGCGACAAGGAAAATAAAATTATAATGAATAAAGTGAATATGTCTTTTTTTCACTATTTAATTGAATTGAATTTGACTAAAAAGAAATTGTATCCACCAGCATCAATTTCAACATCTACAGCTGTGCTGCATCATCCCCCTATTTACATTGTCATTGACATGTTCGAAAAACAGCGAATCGGAAATCCAAAAATCGATGTTCTCATAGTCGAAGTAGCATAGACAAAAACCTATTAGTGGTCGATGAATACCAACCAATAATTTAAACTTAAGAGCCTCTTAACTTTAAAAGCGATTTATGAGCGGTTGATAACTACCGGCCTTAGACTTTTACTAGATGTACGCTCAGTGAATCGAAAACGAAAATGAAAATAAAGCAAAACAGCAGAACAGCAATAAAAAAAACCTCAAAAAACAGGCAACGGAACTCGACCGGTGACTGTCCAGGTTGCTGTTCTTCCAGCGCATTTCCTTTCTCTTTCCCACTTATGTAATTTCAAAACGTGCACATGAAAACATTCATCGTGTAAATCCTGACGTAATTTGACAATTGCCTTTTATTTTGTCTTTCGCTTTTGAAATGGTTACAGCTCTGTATTTATTAGTTTCTATGAAAAAATATTGCTTACATTTTTTAATTTTCCTAAAATAGTAGCTTTGGAGGCTATATAGGTGTTACAAATTGGGATGTATTTCATATATGCATAATTATTTAAAACATCAATTTTTAGTCGTTAATTAAATTCTGTCGTAATTTTCAAAACAATTGCGCTCTACGCGCAACGAAAAGAAATTAAGCGAAATAGCAAATTAACGAACAAGAAAAAGAGAATCGTCAAAAAGAGTCACGGAAAATTCTACCCGCGACTCACCGGAAGGGCTGCCGAAGTGAGTACTAAGGGAGTATTCGTACTACTCTCTCAAACACTGTACTCCCGTGCTCCCCTCGTCAGGATTGTACTCCCCTATTAAATATTTTAAATTTCTTAAGCAATTAGTAATTTAAGTACCTTTTCTTCAGTCAATAGTACTTTGTTAAAATATTAACACGATATCTGAATGTGTTTATTATGTTGTCACCTTAATTGTAATAATAACTGAATGAATTCATTTTCGAAGTGTTTAATCTATGTACAGAGTGATTTCTATGTCCAATGCCGACGGGTTTTTTTTAATAACTTTTAAATGAAATACAATTTTATAATTTTTACTTTATTGATCGAATATATGGTCTTTAAAATTATGTACGGAAAATGATGTTGGTCAAGTGGATAGCTCTTGCCATGGCGTAAAGGCGCGCACTTTTAAGCACATTTTTCGAATGTTTTTTTAAGCATCAAGGTTTCTTCAGGTACCACCATATGAAGAAAGAAGGAGGGGTCAAATCAGGGGATTGTAGGAGCCACTCGATATCACCACATTTTGACGGGAAATTTCTCACAAAATTTGAATCGTAGCACGAACTGTGTGTGATATGACACCGTCTTGTTGGAAGCACATGTTGTGCAGGCCTAATTGATCCAATTCAGGCACAAGACAGTTGTCCAACATGTCCCGATAGGGGTCACAGTAACTGCTATAGCATTGCTTAAGCATCTTTAAAGAAATATGACCCGATGATGCCGTCGGCCCAAATGGCACACCATGCAGGAACTCTACGAAGATGAAGTCTTTGGTATATCAAGTGAGGGCTTTCGGTGCCCCAATAGTGGCTATTTTATTTATAAACAAAGCCAGCTAAGTCGAAATATGCTTCGTCGCTCATAATGATTTTTGCCAAAACTGGTGGTCCAAATGGGAGAGCGGAGAAAGGAGCTCGTGTAGCATAGGCCACAGCTCAGTATAAACGAGCTCAGTAGAAACGAGCTGTAAGGCCAATGTCACACGAGCTTCTTTTTCCGCGCTCCCATTTGGTCGCGCGCCATAAAATGTACTCCTCTTAGACACAAAATACTCCCCTGCAAACGTCTAAAATACTCCCATTCGAATTTTCAAAACGGCAGCCCTGCTCACCGGGCAGCTTGTTTTCTATCTTATCGTTCTTCTCTTTCGTACTCGTGTGAGTCGCGACTCATGAGTCAACGTGTGGATTGCGACTATAGCCTATAGCTACGTTTCAAAAAAACACGCCTTATGTGGCTATTGAAGAGGAATTTGAATGGGTTGTTGTCAATGACAGAAAACAGAAAATCATCGGCTGTCTTCTCGTCTGAGGCGCTAGTATCGAATTCCTCAAGTGATACTACTATGTCTTTTATATACAATGATAATACCAAATTTCCGAAAACAAATACGAAGTTCGAGATTCGTTCGATTTTCGAATACCATGGCGTGCTATAGTATTATAGATTACGCATTTTGCGAATTCGAGCATTTTTATTGTAGAATCGAGTTACATAGTTGGGCCCCTGGTCGTAAGTATTTACAACCGCTATAATTCATCGAGGGAAAATATACAGAACGATCTATGCACTGTCAACAACGTGACTACTCTTCACACATATTGTGTAATAGGTTGAGACTTTAATGCAAGGCACCCACTTTGGCAAGATGATGTTATTACTCACCAAGGAACAGCGATTGTTGACTGGCTTCATGGTAGCAGCCATCAACACTCTTTAGTTGCAGTCTCACAGCCACTAAAGACATACCCTAGGACACCATCAACGCTGGACTTCTTCTTAGCTAAATCGAATTTCGTCAACATCCTGCCGGAATTTAGAAATTTCATTTGCCATGTGCACAACACTGACTCTGTTCATCTAGCAATTGAATTAAGAGTTCGCCTGAGTCACCAAATAAAGGCAGTACCGCCTGTACTGGAACTTCACATCAACTATAGTAAGCTGAACTGGAACAGATTTCGTTCTGAAATAGAGGCGGATATCCCACATCTTCCAGAAGAGGAAAATCTTACCAACAACCAAATTGATGGTGCCATTAATCAAATCGACAGGGTGGTCAATAACGTCGTTGAGAGGAAAAAAACTACAAGGACCAGCAGAGACAAATACGCAAACCTTCCTCAGCATATTCAAGCTATCTACGCACACAGGCAAATACTTCGGAAAAAACTGCAACTGCAACAGAACTTGGAATACAGTCAACGAAGAATATCGGAGCTTACATTCTCAATTAGAATGCACAAATACAATGTTACGACAAGCAGTGAACCATTTTAAAGAAGAAACGTTCAAAATACGTCGGGGGATATCAAGCCAGGTCCCGATGCCTTTAAGAAGGTCAACTCGCTGGTTGGAAAGGCAAAGTCTATTCCAAAAACAGTAAGCCACGGGAAGGAGATTGTCTCGACTCCTGCCCAGAAAACAGAGGCATTCGCTAATTTCTTCGAGGGAAATTTTCATGACCGGTCACCTGTGCACCTTCCAGATTTCATAGAAGAAGGTGATTCCACAGTCCATGAAGCAACGAGTTCCAGGATTCAGATGGCAACATTTAGGAGAGGTAATCCGGCTAATAATCCAACAAGTGACGAGGCTTTCACTAATACCGAAGAAGTGATGGACATTATCCAAAGCGGCAACTCTAAAAAGTCTTCAGGAAATGATCAGATTTCGAACTTTTTGCTTAAAAATTTACCAAATCCGGCCATTTTACTACTTACAATCATCTTCAATAATTGCATTAATAATAGTTATTTCCCTACAGCTTGGAAATTAGTCAAAGTGGTTACCGTGCCAAAGAAGACCAACTGATCGAGTATCGATGGATGTAGACCAATAGCGTTGCTTTATTGCGTGAGCAAAATTCTCGAATCGAATTGACGGTAAGGAAGATAAACCTTTTTTGTTCTGAAAGGGGCGTAGTTCCAATCTGTCAGTATGGGTTCCGAAGAAAACATTCAACAAATTATCCTCTACTGAAGCTGCACAACCATGTTACTCATTGACTGAATAAGAAGGAGACAACTGTAGCATGTTTGCTGGATATCGAGAAGGCTTTTGACAGTGTATGGACAAAAGGACTCCTCTTCCAGCTATTAGAATTCGGTTTTCCGAACTACCTGTGTGATGTGTAAATTTAGATTTTTTTTTTTTTTTTTTTTATTTTTGAGCAATGGTGGAGTGGGTGAAAAACATTATTTTAAGAATGAAAAAAATATTTCTGTGAAGAGATCATCTGATAAACCCAATTTAAAAAAAATATTTCAAAATGACAAAACATTATTAAGGGGAATTTTAACTACTATTTGAATTAAAAAAATATATATTTTTTTAAAATAAAAAATTATTTGCCTGCACATTAGGTCTGTTCCCGTACTGTTGAAAACAGCCGAAAACTACGCAAAACTACACTCTCTTCTGTCAAAACCTATGAAAAATCTTCGTACGGGAACAGGATTCGACTGTTTTCAGCTGTTTTGGACAAGTACGGGAACAGACCTACTATGCGGGCAAATAATAAAATCTGCGAGCTTTTGTCGTGCGGTCTTTTTCAAAATTTGCCATGCGGGCTTTTGTCGTGCTATCTTCTTTTTTGCGGGCTTTCGTTCCTTTCCCAAATAAAGGATAGATAAACTTCTATAAAGAGTTAATAATTGCAGCGCTGTGGTCGTTTAATATATTGAACTCCACTTTCCAGGAGAGTTTAGCCACTTGGGGTATTTCAACAACTGTACAACTGTCAGGTGATTAAGTCGACTATAGAGCCAACAGCGTATAAGTGCCGCACTGCGCACGGAATTAAAAAAAAGTGTGGATATTCACCAGCACAGCTCATGCCATGCCACGTCTGACAACAAATGTCCCCAGTTTCAAAATTGTTCCAAAATGGTCTGAGCTTTTTTAAATTCGTCGAATTTGTTTGCAACTTTTATCCTGCTACTTTTGCAAAAGTTATTAAAATTGAACTTAATACATATAGTTTATACATACATATACGATATACCCCTATTATGGTTAGCGAATCGAATGTTCGTATGAAGCGAACTGTTACGATGACGTAACTTTTCCTTTTTCTTTATAATAAAAATATTCAGCTTTTGTAGTATAATGCAATTTTTAGGTTTTATTCTTTGTTCTTCGCTTAAAATAAACTACAAAATTCTTTTTCTTTGTTTTTATCTAACGCGAAATTCTTTTTTTTTATTAAAAAATGCCAATGAAATCACGTCGCTGTCTCGAACTTTCTTTCTCCCTCTCCCTTTCGTTCAGCAAATTAAAAACATGGCCGTCCATTCAGCAAACATGCATGTGGTGTATTTTAGGTGGCATTTCCAACACTCCCCCCGGTATGACTGATGTTTCATCCGGCTTACCATATCTCTTTACATCAAGGACGGCTAATTTTGCAGCTGACCTCTCGTAAACTCCTGCCATAGTTTGCACAATTGCATTTCGGACTTGTCCGTCTTTGCTATGGTTACTTCCAATACTTTACCTCTGGGCCACGTATTTCTGGGACTTGCTTCATCGATTATTATGACAAGGTCTCCCTTCTTAATCGGTTTGACCGGTTGGTACCACTTGGTCCGTCTGGAAAGCGTTGGGATGTACTCTCGTACCCACCTTCTCCAGAAACTGTTGGCGAATTGTTGAGACCTCATCCAAATTGCCCTCATAACAACTCCATCCTCTGTCATAATTCCGTCTGGTTTCTGGCCACTGGACGACCCTATCAGGAAGTGTAACTTTTTTTTTATGACTCAAAAAGATTATCTACTGTGCTAAAATCAAAGCTTATAGCAGTAGCTTAATAAAGTAATAGTGAAGAAATAAAAGTTATTCACAAATATTTTTAAATAAATTTATTTTGCAATATTTTCAAATTTTGACTTGGCCAAAATAAATCATACACCTTTAAAAAAATGCAGCAAAACAGATAAATTAATTCAATTCGTTGGTTCCCGATTGAGAAACGTATTCTCAACTTATTATTTACTATAATTAAGATCAATGCAGGAAATTACTTGCGAACTTGTAGGTTTTCGGTTATTTTGAGTAGACGCGTCAAGCCTGAACAATGTCTGGAAAGCAAATATCTCTTGATATTCGAAACTTGGTGTTACGCGACAGACAGAAAGGAGAATCGTATAGAAAAATTGCTGACAAGTATTTTATATCCATTGGAGCAGTCCAACACATTTGGAAAAAATATGAAATACATGGAATTGTGGTGAACTTTTCTGGAAACGCCCGAAAGCGGGCTACAATTGCCCGTGAAGATGTCCGAATCAGTCGACTTGTTAAACAAAACCCAAAACTATCTTCTCGAAATATTGTAGAATCAATGGATCTGCCTATTAGCGCCCGCACTGTACGTAGGAGATTAAACGAATCTGGCCTTAAAAGCTGTTTGGCATCAAAGCGCCCCTATATCAGCAAACAGAATAAAAAGAAACGACTCCTGTTTGCAAGGCAATATGTTGGAATGTCTCTAGACTTTTGGAAAAAAGTGCTGTGGTCTGATAAGAGTAAATTTGAACTATTTGGACAGAAACGGCGGTCTCGAATGTGGCGCAAATCTGGCGAGGCTCTTAAGGATCAACATATTCAAAAAACCGTTAAGCATGGAGGCGGTAATGTCATGGTATGGGGCTGCTTCGCATGGTCTGGTGTTGGTAATTTGGCTCGAATTGAAAGTATTATGAATGCAGACTGTTACATCGATATCCTATGCGAAAATTTAGAAGAATCTGTGTTGAAATTGGGTTTGGAGAACAACTACATTTACCAACAAGGCAATGACCCAAAACACAAGGCAAGGAAAACCATGGACTTTTTTAAGCTGAGCAGGGTAAAGTTACTTGAATGGCCGCCACAATCACCGGATCTGAACCCCATAGAAAATCCATGGGGTTATTTAGACGAGAAAATAGTAAAAACAACCGTTACTAATAAAACTTCATACTATGCTGCACTTCAGAAGGCTTGGGAAGAACTCGATCCAGAATACTTGCATAAATTGGTCGAAAGTATGCCTCGTTGGCTGGAAGCAGTATTAAAAGCAAAAGACGGTCACACTAAATACTAACTTTCATTAAATCGTACAATATTCGTTGTAACAAAAAAAAGTTATAAAAGTGTATGATTTATTTTGACCAACCGGAAATTTGAATAAAATTCAAAATAAATTTATTTAAAAATATTTATGAACGACTTTTATTTCATCCTTCCACATTTATTGAACTTATATATTTAGCTTTGATTTCAGCACAAATAATAGGCTTTTTGATTCATTAGAAAAAAGTTACAGGTCTACATACAAGTTGTATTACGGTGTATGATTTATTTTGTCCAGCAATGTATGTCAATGGTCGACTGTTAATAGTTCTTTCAACCCCAATAAGCATACTGTGAAGAAGTTCATCTGTCGGGTTTCTTGTCGGAAGGATTTGGTAAAGTGTTGTTCTAACCGACCGCGCCAGCCTCTCCCAACTTCCCCCCAAATGGGGTGCCGCTGGTGGGTTAAAAATCCATTTCGTAATAGAGCTGGAAAACTCCTCTGTTAATTTAACATTTTGTCTAAGCACCGCTTCTTTTAAAACTCGATCAGCCCCGTGGAAGTTTGTGCCGTTGTCAGATCTTATTTCGGTAGGAATTCCACGTCTGGCGATGAACCGTTTCATGGCTAGGATACAGGAATCTGATGTCAATGAGTTTGCCACTTCAATGTGGATGGGTCGGGTTGTTAAGCACGTTATTAGAACTCCCCAACATTTTTCATTACGTCGTCATATAGCCACTGTCATCGGCCCAAAGTAATCAACACCTATGAAAGAGAACGGCCGAGTAAAAGCAGCAAGTATGGCCGTTGGAAGCTGAGCCATCTCTGGTGGTGTTGGCATGGCTCGTTGATTTTTACAGAGTTGACACTCCTTTTTCACCTTTTTCAAAATGCTTCGCAGCTGTGGAATGTGATACTTTTGTCTAACCTCGTTGATGATAGTCTCGTTATTCTGGTGATGATAGAGTAGATGGTACGAGTGAACAAAAGGGTGACAGGATGACCTTTGGGCAGTATAATTGGACGCTTCACCTCCATAGTTACGCCTGGTGTTGCATCTATGCGTCCCTGAACTCGTAAAACTCCGAAATCGTCGATATACGGTGACAATTTATATAAAGGGCTGGCTTTCTCCAATTTTCGCTTATTTTCGATGGGCAAATCCTTGTTGTATTGAAGAACAGCAATTTCGTCCCGAAAGTGATTCACTTGTACTTGCCGATACAAACAGTTTTCAGCTTCAGTATACTCGTCCTTAGTGATGACTCCTTCTCTTCTGGGTACATTCCGTTTTGTAGCCGATAAATTCCATACGAAACGCATCACGTACACTTGAGTTCGAACAAGCCGTTTCCATTTGGAAAATCTTTCAAATTGGATGATGTTAGGCATTATATTAGAGTGATATAAGACATGAGCTCTTTGTTCTTCATCCGTTGTTTCACGATTGGAGATTTTCTTAGGCCACATCTCTTCTGGTTCTCTTAAAAATGTCGGTCCAAGAATCCATCGGCTTGTCGAAGTGAAATCGGAGGTACTGGTCCACTTAGTGCCATCGTCAGCAACGTTGAGTTTGCTGGGCACATATCTCCATTGCTGCATCTCAGTCATGTCGAGGATTTCACTCACCCTAAAGGCGACGAACTGGCGGTACTTTCGGTGGTCAGACTGAATCCAACAAAGCGCTGTCCTCGAGTCAGTCCAGAAAACTTGCGATATTTGGATGGAGTGTCCTTGAGTGATACTTCTTGCTAGACGAGCCCCAAGCCTTGCTGCTTCCAATTCTAGGCGTGGAATTGATGCCATCTTAAGTGGAGCAACTCGAGTTTTCGATGCTATAACGCTGCATTCTATTTCACTCCCCTTTGTCACCCTGAAGTATACCACGGCTGCAAACGCATTTTCACTTGCATCTGTGAACACATGTAATTGAACATTGTCGTGCTCTCCAAACCTAAAGTTGGTCAAATAGCACCTTGGCATCTTTATTTGGTGTATGCTCTGCAGTTCTCGAACCCATGTGCACCATTTCTTGAAATGAATGTCGCTTATCGGATCGTCCCAACCTATTCCAGCCCTCCAAATTTCTTGCATCAAAATCTTGATGTACACAATGAAATGAGCGATTAGTCCTAACGGATCAAATATGGTCATCATCATCCGTAAGACTTGTCGCTTAGTTGGATGAACGTCATTGCATACAAGTTGTTGTACTGATGCTTTTGGTGATAACAAATAGGTGAAGTTATCTGATGACGTGGACCAACACATACCTAATACTCGATCGGTTGATTCAGCTTCAGGATTATTGCTCAAAATAACCGCTTCCTGCTTCTCTCCTTCCAGTTCGTCGTTCACCTTTGAGCAGTTGGAGAACCAGTTGCGAATTTCGAAATCAGCCTTTGAGTGGATGTATTTACTAAACCTCTTTTGCAAGTTTAATTGCTTCGTCCTGGTTATCAACGCTGTCCAGAAGGTCGTCTACATAATGATTCTGAATTATGCATTTGGCTGCCCTCGGGAATTGCGAATCGTTTTCCTGCGCATTTTTGTTCATTACGAATTGTGCGCAACTTGGAGAGCAAGTGGCGCCGAATGTTAGCACCTGCATTACGTAGACATCGGGTTCTGGTTGTGTGTTATTCTGACACCATAAAAAAAGAAACATCTCACGAATATCACCACTAATGGCAACTGCTCTCTCTCGGAAACGATATAGAATGGATGGAAGCGATATCAGCTGGTCTGGTCCCTTCATCAGCAATGAGTTTAATGAGACTCCACCCACCTGAGCTGCAGCGTCCCATACCATGCGGATCTTACCAGGTTTGTTGATGTAAGTAACATTGAAGACTGGTAAGTACCATACTCGTGCGATGTTCCTTTTCAGCTTGTCATCAGTCAGCTTGCGTATGTACTTCTTTGAAAGATAGTTCTCCATTTGCAACTGCAAATTATTCCACAATATCGGATTCTTGTAAAGTTTTTTACGAAAACATTCGAATCTGCGAAAAGCCATTGGAAAACTATTAGGCAACTCAAAATGATCGTACTTCCATAGCAGTTGTGTTTCGAATCGTTCACCCTTTCTGATGGTATTGGCTTCTAACATTTTACTAGCCCGTTCCTCTTCAACTGGTTTCGCATTTTTTATCGATGTTGTTACTCCCAGGCTATCCAGCGAAAAATATTCCCTCATCATATTGTGGAGCGACTCGCTTTTCTTTTCGCATTCACAGATATGAAAGATGTAATGTTCGAATTGTCTTACGCCGCTTCCTCCGTATACAACCCATCCTAACCGTGTCTTTGTAGCGGCTGGCTCATCTTCATTCCCTTCGATAGCTTTCAATGGGAAACCAAGCTTCCAGTTGTTGAGCAGAATTAGAATACGTGGAACTGCTTGCTTGTAGGAAATCAATGGAACACCTCTCAGATGAGAATGCTTCGATGCTAGATCGCTTGCATGAAGAAACTGCTCTGGTAGATCGAGAGATTTCACAGTCCTAATATTTCGAAGCATGAACATTTTGACACCACTTGCAGCAGAGATTTCAGCAGATATTATTTCGGAGTCGTTCTCCCATCGATGAGTTTGACCCGTCCATTGTAGATGTAATGGATCCTTTTTTCCTTTGAGATTTAATTCTGCTGCAAGAGAACCGTCCATTAGGGTTAAATCCGATCCTTCATCCAGGAACGCGAACGTTTGTATCTTTTTATAATCGTTGTACATTACGACGGGAACTATTCGGTACAGTATGGAGTTTTGGTTCTCTATGTTTGCATGGCAGTTATGCGCTGATGTAGTCGCACTGGTTGTTGGGGTTGTTGGTGCGTGTACTGTATTCTCCTTGTGCTTATGAAGCAATGCATGATGACGATACTTGCACCCATCTACACCACATAATTTGTCTAAGCTACAACGTGTATTAATGTGTGCTACTAAACAGGTGCGGCAGAGAAGTAGACGTTTTACTGTCATTCACTTGTCATTTAGTTCCATTTTTATGAATTTTTGACATTGCTCAATACGGGAGCATTTGTGGTTGCATAACTTACACTTGGGAAGGTTTTGGCTGCTGGTGTTTTGATTTGAACACTCGGCGTGTACGTTGATGTTTGCCTTACCCCTTGCAGGATGCTTTTCGTTTATGAAATAAGATGGTGTGAAAGTAACATCACTTACTGTTTCAGCAAGTTCAAACAACCATACGCTTATACCGGATAAATTCACAAATAAAAGTGTACATTTAACTATCGCCCAATTTAATTTAATTTGTGCTGGGAGTTTATCGACTATCTCCTGGAGCAGTACCGGATTGTTTAGGTGGTCATGGAGACCTGATGCTTCGATGGTGGCACACATGTTTTGAACAGCTAGAGCAAACGTGATTATAGATTCTAGCTTATCAGCTCTTGGTGCCGGTTCGTTGCGTACTTTCATCAAAAGAGAGTGGATAATAATCTCTGGACGCCCATACATCATCCGGAGTGTTGTTAGTATAGCTGGAATGTTTGAAGGTAAAAGCAACCTGCTTCTCACGAGATCCAAAGCGCTACTCTTTAAGCATCGTTGTAGTCGCACAAGATTCTCGTCGTTACTAAAACCGCATGACCTTGTACTGTTTCCAAAACTGCTTATGAACAGAGGCCCCTCCTCCGGATTTCCACTAAATATTGGGAGCTCCCTAGCCAAAGATTGGCGTGCAGCAATTTGGTTTTTGCTTAGAGAGTCTGCTTCCGTTGGACGTGGCTTCTGTTGAGTATTATCTGTCGCTATTTTTATTTGGTTTACTACACCTGACCAACTATACCCTGCTTTAGCTGATCTTTTTTCCTCTGAAACGTATAATTTGTTTCTTTCTTTTTGTGATGTAATTGCCAATTTTTGTTTTGCGACTTCGGTTGAATTTGTTGCTAGTTCTAAGGCTTTTATATGTTTATCAGGTGAAAATGTACGTACCTCTTCATCGCTCGAACTATCATCCTCCATTAGCACAGCCATCTTTTTTCTTAGGTATTCTGCATCCCTCTTCTCTTGCAAAGCCCTTTCTTCATCAAGCAGCTGAAGTTGGACTTCTCTTCTTTTAGATGATGTTGTGGATTTTACTGATGGCTGTTTTTTGCGCTATCACCAACACTTTTTTGTTTGGTGCACGATGGATATAACCATTCTGTATCTTCGATTTCTGAAGACGTTCCGGTGCATGCAAAGTGGAACTATTTATCGCAACTGTCGCACTGCACCATCTCCTCGTTGTCCGGTAATTCGCAGAGTCCGCAACTGCCTTTGCCTGCTTCATGAGTTTTTTTTTCGGCCACTTTGTATTTGTTTTATTTAGCAAACAAGAATTTTGTAGAAATGTTACGATGACGTAATTTTTGCTTTTTCTTTATAATAAAAATATTCAGCTTTTGTAGTATAATGCAATTTTTAGGTTTTATTCTTTGTTCTTCGCTTAAAATAAACTACAAAATTCTTTTTCTTTATTTTTATCTAACGCGAAATTCTTTCTTTTATTAAAAAAATGCCAATGAAATTATGTCGCTGTCTCGAACTTTCTTTCTCCCTCTCGTTTTCGTTCAGCAAATTAAAAACATGGCTGGCTGTTCACCAAACATGCATGTGGTGTATTTCAGGTGGCATTGCCAACACGAACTCTTTTGCGAATCACCCGTATCGTGGTATTATGTTAGCAACTGTCATTTAATTTTTTTTTTTTTTGTTAGCTGTGTTTTATTATCCCCGTGATCTGATCCGGATCAGATCAACAAATAAGTTTGTGTGCATTACAACAACAATCCGAGATCTTGCTTCTTGTCCAGATCAATTTTCGTGATCCAAAAATTAGGTCGACTATTTCTCACTATGGTACACTTTCGTTTGTGAATGTTGCTGTATTATCGACAGTTGCCAAGGGTAAATGTTGCGAGATTAGAATATAAAAATATTATTGGCAATCCAAATATCATTAATGTTATTTTGTTCGAATAAATTAGATCCGGATCAGATCATGGGGATAATAAAACACGGCTGTTGTTGCAGCAGTTGTTTCACAGGCGAATGACACATACGCTAACCATAATACCACGATACGGGTGATTCGCAAGAGTTCGCTTCATATCGAACGTTCGATTCGCTAACCATAATAGGGCTAATATTTATGTGTAAAGCGGCCCGTAAACACTAAAACATGGTACGAGTAAACATGCAAAACAAACCAAGTTTTAGCTGATGTTGAGCGTTTGCGGAGTGGTACGCGTACCAATTTTTTGGTCTCACCAACATCAGATTTGGTTTCACTAAAATCAAAGCTAGTTTGATTTTTGTGGAAGTTTATGGGCGGGGCTTTGTGTTGCTGATACCATGTTTGAGTGGCTGCGTGCTTGTCTATCAACATTTGCAAAGAAAAACTGACTGACAAACTAACTTGACAGATGGTTAGAGTGAATTGAAGTCAGTTTGGTTTCATCGTCTGCGGGTTTTAGTGAGACCATGTTTACTCGTACCATGTTTTAGTGTAAACGGGCCGCTTAAGGTACTGTACCTGTGAATTTCTTGTAAATCCGTAACCCAAAAATCGTTCATCATGAGCAGGGGAATCGTCTAAAGCAACGTAGAAAGGTTCATACAAAAATTCAAAATTAGTTACATTATGGCTTATAAATGTATCGACATCAGATCTGGAGTCTCTCTGCCATCTGCGTTAAGAAAAAATAAAAACATTAATGTTATACGGGTAGTGAAGATAAATGAAAAACATATATACCTGGAAAAGTTAGTTGCGTACTGATTATAAATAAATACGTTTTCGTGAAAAGGTCTTGCCAAATTTTTTTTAATGAGACGTAGAAGTTCAATTTTGTTTGTAGGAAATTTAGCTCGATTATCAATCTCATAAGTTGGGATCACAAATGCACACATTTTCTTGCAATTCGTGCGTCGTAAGAAAGTGCTTAGCTGTGCGACAATATTTTCGCTGGGTATGATATCAACATCGGTTAGAAAAACGTATTTGGTTTGGCAACCTTTCCTGGCTAAATTCCTCAAGTGATTTTGCGGATACACATTCCTAAGCCTCCACTTTAAGCTCTCAACGCTCCTAACTTTTAACATCTTACTTAACGTCACTTTCGGAGAATGACAGTCAAAACTTGCTGTGTACGTAGAGTGTTTCTGAGTTGTATTCAAAAGACTTGTTGATTTCGGAACAAGCATGTGAAAACTTATGTTTTCATTGATGAAGTTAAAACACAATCTCAAATAGGTAACATAGTTTTGCAAAATATAAAATTCTTCGCTGTCAGCAACAAAAACTGCAAGAGAAATAGGACCTATCCAATGTTTACTGACTTGAACTATTGAATACAATCTCTCTATAGAGCTCTGGGTAGCTAAGCAAACATTGCTGTTGGCGGAAAGTTTTCCAAACTTCCCTCCTATTACAGCAAAATCGAATATTTTGTACAGCCTCTGGTTGTCCCATCTCCAAATTTCTGGATTTATTCCCGCGAAAGCCAAATTGTACGGATAGTATACTGACACTTTCGTTTCCTTTGGTACAGGTACAATTAATTCATTTGTAATTGCATCCAAATTCTTTGCTACAAGAGATGTATTGTATGCATTATATACTTTGCCGTGGAAGTAGTTTTTACTATTTAAGAAATGCAGTGTCCACAAAAAATTGCAAAGCACAAACACCGAAACTATTCCAAAAAATGTAGATTTGAACTGGAAACATAAAGATTGTGTATCAGTATCACCACTGTATTTAATTTGTTTTACAGAAGCCTACCATATTCCTGCCACCCAACTCGCTGCACTTCTTTTTAAGGAACTAGAACATTTTATTAGGAGTTGGGCATGTTCTTAAGCGTTGCATGACAATAGCAGAACATTGTAATGGTTGGAACGCATGTGTAGTGTTTAACGATTTTTTTACTATTCGATTTAAAGTCAGGCATTTTCGTATCCTATGTAGGACATTAAAATTTGCTTTTCATTCTTGAAACTTCTTAAAAGACTTTTAACATATTGACTAAGTTAAATCAATTGTTAATAGGTAATTCAAAGACTTAACATTAGACAATATTTTTAGACACTGCACGGCACTAAGATTTCTAATTCTAATTAAAAGTATTCATCGTATCTCGGATGCTGGATTTGAAGTTTGGTGGAACGATTGAAAATAGAACTATCAACAAATCAAATCAGGAATTTAACTCGTATTGCCAGATCGAAACTTATTTTCCAACACGATAGGCGTTTTTTCTTTTTTAGTTCAGAGCAGAGCCTGAGCAGCGCCTCCTAGATGTGAAACAGGCCGTAATGCTCTGCGAAAATGTCAAGTGCACTGTGCACCTCTTGGCTTACAGAAAATGTAAACAAATATGCTGAAGAAGCCAAGAGAAATTCTATAATTTATTATGCCACATTTCTTCAATGAAAAGTTAGTAGATGTGATTTACAAATACTTCAATTTGCAATGAAATAAAATGGTTTATATGTTTATATAGAAGTTTAGTGTATTATTTCAAAGAATGTGCTGTATTTCGCGAGTGAATTTTCTTGAAAAATATACACCATCATAATGGAAGCCAAGAGAATTTTTTGATTTAATTATTGTACAATTCTTAAATAAAATATGCCGTAATTTGTTTTGATATATTTATATTTCGCAACTACACAAATTGGTCTACATTATTACGTAAATTGTTTCCTCGATATTCAAAGGATAGTTTACGAATTTGATTGGTAAATAATAGCGTGGTTTATTTTGCCGCATACTGCTTGTAGGTACACATATGTACGTATGCTCTATATAGAAATATCTTCCGTACATCTAATTTTCAAGAAAACCTTGACTGAAAATTATCCCAGTGAGCACTTATAAACCGCAATCTTGTAGTTGAACTAAATGATGCAAGTATCATACTTACTTATTTTATCTGCGTACATTAACTGAAAAAAGCCACCTTCTAAGACGAGAATCTCAGTCAAAAAAAAATACAAAAAGCATAGAATAAAAGACATGCCTGGTATTTTAAGTACATACATATACATTTATGCATTTATTTTAAATGTTAATAAAAACGAGATACAAAACTTTGTTTGAAACTCAAATTACAATTACAAACTCTTATATTAGGCGTGTTTTTTTGAAACGTAGCTAGCCAGTCGTTCATTAAAACGATTCCCAGCCAGCCGAACCCAGCTGACTTACCTCCAAGTTGGTGTGTGTGATTTCGGTCATATGTGTGTGATTTCGATCAGCTGTTAAGTGTGAACTGTCAAAGTATTCGGCATTCAACCAAATCGATTTTTTGTTATTTGTTGTGAAAACAATTAATTTCGGTAATTTATTCAATGGATAATTTACATAAAGTGATATGAAATCATAATATAGTGGATTATTTCTGTGAAACATCATTTAGTAAGTCTGCTTTTACACCTAGACTGGTGAGTCTAGACTCACATGGGTGCAAAAGAGTAAGGAAGTTCGAAAAGATGAGAAGGAAAATATTTTGCCCTGTGAGTCGAGGGTAAAGTTTTTGGCGACTCTTTTTGACGTTTTCCTTTTCTCTTCTTCGTTTTATCATTGTGTTGCTTCCCACCTAGTCATCTGCACAATACAAGAACTGCAAAATAAAAGAGGAATGTCAAATTTGAGTCATGGAAAAAAGTCTGAAGTGTAAAAGCGCAAGACTCACGGATGTAAATAACAAAGAGAAATTCGAAAAAAGTCCAGACTCACAAGTCTTAAGTGTAAAAGCAGACTAATTGAAATTATATAATTTTCGCACACGGCAGTCTGTCAAATGTTCTACAAATCGCTTTAAGCGCCACCTTGCCATGAGATATCGCAACATTCCTAGCCAGCTGCTTTTGGCTGCGGATAAAATCAAGAGTTGTAGCCAGCTGGTTGTTGTATTTGTTTTACGTGTGAGATTTGACTTTGCTAGCAACTACTGGCTAGCTACGTTTCAAAAAAACACGGCTAATATCTGTCCATTTATTTGAGCTCCGTGTCCATTGGGGCAGTTTTCTACAGTTGGATCTATAGTCGACTTGATATCCACGTGCCTGACAATTGTTGAAATACCCGGAGTGGCAAAACCCACCCGAAAAGTGATATTTTAACATACTAACCCGAGGCAGCGCCGCATCTATCCAATGTTAGCTATATAATAGTCGACTTTATCTACCCAACTGTTTAACAATAACATTCAACTATTATTATTACTATACGTTATACCTATACTTATGTATATAAAAAAATAATTTAATATTAAAACATTTTATAACATGGCACCGTCATAGATTTACTATCGGAACTGAATGCAACCATTCACGAAATTAGCAAGCGTAGGTATGAACACTTTTTATTTGAAACTCGAAATTATCTCATTTCGACGCTAGTGTGAATCTCATATAACGGATGCGGTAATTTGGCCGCTGACTTTTCAAAGACTTCCAGGCGGACAAACCTCGGAAACACTTCACTTTTTTTTCCACTGAACGCATTCATTCTTAATGACTAATTTTTTTGGGTGTTACACTGTACAGGCACAGGGCGTGGAGTTGCACATATTTAATAAATAAAGAGGTCCGATTTAGGTTGGAGATATCGTGTAGACTGCCCAGAGTCCGCGAATCAATTACTGCCAGTATTGTAATTAGGAATAAAAAGAAAAATGACGGAACGGTTTACTTTTGGAGGTTCACTAAACGCGATTTCGTGCCATGCATGGAACAAGGACCGGTCGCGTAAGTATACTTATGTATGTTTAATATAAACCAGTTTCTTATATGTTGATTTCAGAGATCGCCCTTTCGCCCAATAATAATGAGATTCAAATTTATTCTCGGGAATCAAATTGGAAATTGGTTGATATCCTTACCCAACATGACTTACGTGTTATGGATATTGATTGGGGCAGAAACACTAACCGTATAGTAAGCTGTGCTGCTGATAGGAATGCTTACGTGTGGTCTCAAGGTGAAGACGGTAAATGGAAGCCAACATTAGTATTTCTTCGTTTGAATAGAGCAGCCACATGCGTTAAGTGGTCTCCAAGCGAAAACAAATTTGCTGTTGGTTCTGGGGCACGACTTATTTCTGTGTGTTATTTTGATTCCGAAAATAATTGGTGGGTGTCGAAGCATATAAAAAAACCAATTAGATCAACAATTACTTCCCTTGATTGGCATCCAAATAACGCACTCTTGGTTGCAGGATCAACTGACTACAAGGTATGAATAAACAAGCTAATTATTCAAATGTTTCTTCAGATACAAGTACGGAATTTATTTGGAATTAAAGATCGTATACTTATGTTTGTACCTATTAATTTTTTTGTATATTACACTAGCTGACCCGTGCTCGCCTTGCTTCGCCCTACTGCCACTGTTAAGGCAAACCAAATTGTATTGAATATGAGTGCCGAATTATTTTTCCGAGTTCACCCACAAAAAAAATCCTCTCTTAGCGGATATCTCTGTCATTATAGGAATGTGCTGTCCAAATTTCAGCCCTTAAGGTCTATCGGTTTGGTCTGTGCGTAGTGCGTTGTCTGTCAGTCAGTCAGTGAACTGTCTTACACATAGGGATACCTGACCCGTGCTCGCCTTGCTTCGCCCATCTGCAACTTTAAAGAGAAAACAAATTGTTTTCTTCTAACACATTTTTCTATAGTATAGTTGAATAGCTACAGCTGTTGTCCGCCCGGCATTGCCCGTGCACTTTTTTAAAATTTGAATTTGCTTTTACAATCATATTTATCGTAGTAGGCCGGGCACAAAAATCAATAGAATGCCATTTCAGTAAATACGCAGAAATTTAAATATGCCACACACACACACTATGACGTCATCCACTGCTGCATGGCTTTTGGCTTCGGTCTCCGCTGATGGAAAATTGTTGGCAATGATTTTATGAATTGTTTTATGTTTTTAAAATAGTTATTTATTTATTTCTCAGCATGTACGTAGAGTTAAGAAAAGATTAAGGTCTTAAAATTTGCGTATACAGTGGACGTCCAGTATTACGAATGCTCGATATAACGAATTTCCAGTATAACGAATGAATTTTTATTTCCCACTAATGGTTCTATATAACGAATGGTTTAAAAATTTTACGCTTGATATAACGAATGCCTTGCAAATTCCTGTAGGTGCAAGTTTACTTTTGTCGGATATTGTCATATTTTGTATGTATCCTTACTTCTGCTTCGACTAGTAACATCTGTTGAGTGTACACTGGTCCCTCGCTTTGCGCAACTTCTTTTTGCGCGGTTTCACTTTTGCGCGAAATGCATTTGCCTACCAAAACTCGATTTGCGCGGCTTTAATAAATGCTTACATTTAATTTTTCAGAAACACAACACCCTATATTATATGAAATTCATACTTCGCTTTGCGCGGTTTTGTTTTGCGCGAGACTTTTTATTCCCATAACCACCGCGCAAAGCGAGGGACCAGTGTAACTATTTTTTTTTTTTGTTAATTCCTTGTAATGATCAATTATGCTAACATGTACATATCTACATAAATGTAATTTTAAAGGAAAATTAACTGTTTCAGTTTGTTGGGTTTTTTACGTTTTATGTTTACGAATTCATTTCGCGAAGTACATATATATTGACTTTATGCAAACATTTTTTGTTTGCCAATTCGTTTAACTGCTTTAAAGTTAGGAGTTAATATGTGAGTCCACCTCAATAAAATAGGTATAAAAAAAAAAAAAAAAAAAATACATTCACCCCTATCATTAAATCCGACGGATCTGAGATTCCCTTCACTCATTCGGTTCACATTCACCTATCGTGATCATTAAACCCGCCGGATACGCTACTTTATCTACATCCCTTTTTATGTTTTCGAAATCAGCTGTTTTCTAATTTGACACTTGAAATTGTGATTGTGGTGTGAAGACAAAAATCTAAGGAATAAAAAATAACAAATAAATACTTTTTTGGTTGTACTTAAAGCTTTTGTTTTGCAATGTTTTGCATTCCAATGTCGTGTTTGATTTATTTTATTTATAAAGTTCAACGTTTTTAGTATTTACATTTATTTCCATTAAAATTTCCTTGTTTTGGTCGCATGTTTTGTGTAATGATCTGTGTATTCTACGTATGCCTGAAGTTAGTTCATCATTTGTTTGTTTCTACACGTTCAACATTCAAAGTTTTTGGCAGTGACCAGGTCAACTCTGTGCCAATACCATTCTTTTGAACTTCTGCCGCCTGTTCTAGATCCTCAATCTTCAAATTACTCTTGGGTCTGATCTTGAAAAGCGGAGTTATACGACAACTTGATTCCGTTTACATAACTTTCGCGACTCTTGACGATACGCGTCAGGTCCACTTGAACATTTAAACACACTTATCCTTCCCGATTTATGACAACACCAGAGAAGATTGGAATTCTGTCCCGTTTGCATTGCATTGCATTGCATTCTGTCCCGTTTGGTTTTGGCCGAAAATAAGATCGATCCAATGGTGGATGTTATGCCGCCCTATTTCTGATTCCATTTCTTTGTTTATGCACTTTCAACGTTCAAAGTTATTGGCAGTAACAAAAAATGGTAGCCAACCCACAGCAAAAGCACCAGATCCGCAACGATTTCCTCGCGGATCTGAAACGTCAAACTTTGTATGGAGAGATTCCATCGGTTCGTTTTCAATGATCAAGTGAAAAGTTGTTCACATTATCGACAAGTGGACGATTCCCTTCGAACGGATTCAATGATACTGATTTTCGAATTTTCGCGGATCATTCCCTCCGGCGGATTTGATGATAGCGGTGATTTTCTTAAGAACAAACCACATTTAAACAATAAAAACATAGCCCAACTCATGAATCATGAGGACATGAACCGTGTTTGTGTAAAGTCGATACTATCTTCCGACTAAGCAAAAAAAAAGAGGCAAAGTTAGCAAAATCCTATCCCTGGTAATAATATGAAAAGGGGACTCGGATTCGTGGCATAGTACACGCATAGTGTTAGTCAACAGGGTTGAGTCTGAATTTAGTCAATAATCGTAAGAAATGCAGTCGCCAAAATGTTAACCGTTATTTCAAATAAAAAGAGGAAATTAAATTGAAAAAAGTTGGAACTCAAACTGTTCGCTAAGGTTGATTGATACATATGTACCTTCAAATACTTACTGCCATATTGTGTGGCTGGAATTACCAATAAGAGGAGGAAGGAATTGAGCATTGAGAAAACAAATGTTTTATCTTGCGTTTAGTAAAATGAATTAAAGGGGTTAATTCCAATTTATTTATTCGAAATAACGAGATTTTATTTTACGTGTTAGCATAAGTAAAGCTAGTATAGAAAATTTATTTAAGATGAATTTGATTGGACCCTAGCTTTCAAACAAAAAGGTGAAACTAATTTTTTTTTCTACTGATCGGATTATCCAAGTTCGGTTCGGCCCATATTACCTCGGATAATCGTGGTTACTGCATCTAAGTGGAATGATATTCTGTTAATGATTTTATATATATAAAAAATTCGTATTCAGATAACAGTTTCAGATTAAATTCTGACTAAAAATTCAGTTCACTACCTCATAAAAAAACTAATACTTTTGTAAGTCAAAATGCTTCTGCTAGCCAACTACCTAGTTAACTAGCTACATTCACTAAAACATTGATCAAGCCTATTCTTATACGAAACGTGTATTATATGCAATGCATTGAATAACTGCGAAAATAAAATTTGTGTTTGAAGATCTCGAACTCAACATTTTTGTGATTGACTACGATCGCCGTGTCGTCTGCTTCCCATGATTTCTTAGCTGCTACGACCATTTTCTCCATTTATTGTACATAACGGTTGAGCATTCATGGTGGTAGCACCCTTTGCACTTCCCACAGGTTATTAACTCACCGTTCATGGGCAGCAGGTCGTGGCATCGAGAACAATTTGCCATTGGAATAGGAGATAGTAAATTTCTCACCAAAAAAGATTTAAATATTCGTTCAAACAGCTATCACTTTTAGAGTGGATACAGAAGAAGAGATATGGTTCATTTTAACCAAACCAAGTACGTTATGGTTATATTATTATATGTACTTTTACTACTATTTATACATATGTATTAGACAAAACTATAAAAACATGACCAGTCACTCAGAGAACTCAAACAAGTTTTTTCTTGCATTCTTCTAATTTCAGGTTCGTGTTTTCTCAGCTTATATAAAAGACAAGGAAGATCAGCCTATTCCAACACCATGGGGAAATCGGATGACATTAGGGCACCTAATGGCCGAATTTAAAAATGCTGCAAATACCGGCGGCGGATGGATTCATAGCGTTAGTTTTTCTGCTGATGGCAATCGTATATGCTGGGTTGGACATGACAGTTGCATAAATATTGCAGACGCAACTAATGGGAATGTTGTACGGTGCAAAACCGAACATCTTCCATTTCTAAGCTGTGTGTGGATTAGTCTAAATTCAGTTATAGCCGCAGGACATAGCTGTGTTCCTCTTATCTTCACTCTGGATGGAAATAAAATAAATTTCTCCGCAAAGCTAGACACTTCGCAAAAAAAGGAATCCAGTGGTATATCGGCAATGCGTATTTTTCAATCTTTAGATCGTAATTCAAGATCAGAAAATTCGGACACCTTCGTTGAGTCTATCCATCAGAATGCAATATCTTGTGTTAGAATTTATTCCGGTGATAAATTTTTATGTAAGAAAATAAGTACTTCGGGCACAGATGGTCAACTTGTTATATGGGATACAGATGCCAAATTAATTAATGCATTTAAGGATTTAAATATCGACGGCAAATAGGCTTAAGACTATAAACCGAAGAATATTATAAATAATTCAAAAAATAAAACTACCTTTTATGCGTACACTTACTAAGATTAAAAAGTATTACATATTTAGTAGCCATAAACCAATTATAATTAAAAAATAATCCTAAATATTCTAGATTATGCGATCGTGCACAACGATAAGCTTGTTGCTTGATCCATGATATCGAATCTCAATGTTGGAAATCTAACGCTTCGGAGCATCACAAATACCCGAAATATAATCGCAGTGGAACCATCGACATTCTAAAACTATTCGTTAGATCCCTTCGGTAATGCGATGTTACTTGTTACATCAGTAATTTAACATCCTATGTACATAGGATCGCCGGCGGCACAGCTATAAAAATACTTTGTAAAGAGTATCTTCGGTAAAGATGATTACCGATGGTATTACTCGATAAATAAATGACAACGGTAGAAGCGTAAGTTTCGAAATATGTATTATATGTATGTCGAGCGAATGAATGTTCCTGGTTTCAATACCATAGATGATTATAGGGTATCCCGATGGTTTGCCTCAGGAACTGCATTCGGTTGTTCAATAACGAGTGTGCTGGATTTAAATGGTTTTGATCATATTCGGGCAGAGAACAAATACGATGAAACTTTAAATTAGCTTCTACTTGAGTAAGAACTACATAATTAGTACATAATTACTCTCTGTCCAAAAATATTGAGTATCTCAAGAGCTTTGATTTTGGTGCGAAGCTGTTGGTTATCATCTTCGAATGCATTGATTTTAACGACTTTCAAAATGGGAATCGTGCGCTCTTGAATATGCATAATAATCACGTCTATCACAGAATCCGGCTGACTATTGTTTCTGCTTTAACGATTTTGATAGAAATATCGTCGGTAGACGATATTGAGCGGGCAACGACGATGGTGGCGTAAACTAGCGAAACCGTAAAGTTAGAAAGCTTCTTCAGACGAAAACACATCCCATGGAACATAAACTTGTTAGAAGGTTGGTAATTGCTCGCGATAGCTCATTCATCTTTCATTAAGTTCAGAGGGTAGGGGATCACTCGTCTCAATTCCGAATAAGATGCCTTATTTTGATATTAGTATAAGTGAGAAAAAATCGAACGGTGGGTATTTTGATATTCGAAGGAATAGAGAGTTTATTTTACGAAACGAAAGTTCATTCATCATTTCTATTTTGAAATTCTATTCTTTCGAAATAACTGTCATTATTCATACGTTTGAAATTTTGAATTTAAGTTTCTTTTATGATTTCCTTCGTTAATAAACTTATTTATTGCTTCGAATGTCAAAATACGAAAAAAATCATTCGTACTTCGTAGGAATAGACACAATCGTATGAATTGACTATTCATTCGAATCTCAAAATAAGGCTGATCATTCTTATTTTAAAATTCTACTCCTTCGAAATAACTCAGCTTTATTTTGAGATTCGAATGAATAGTCAATTTGTATATGTATATTCGCTATATGTATCTATCTACTTTGTCCCTGAGTTTTAAACCTACCCTAAAATCTCATTGCAGTACATAACCAATTTTGAGCTTGCTCTCAGAAACACATCTGCATCAAAAGTGGTAGAAATCGACTTCGATCTACGTTCTCTCATTAGAAGTACATACTCCCATTCAAACTATTGGAATATCATATCCGAGAAAAATAGAACAAATAACAGACAACGTCTTAAATGTTTGTTCGATTCGAACATCTATATGCATCTTTTATCCAAAAGTAGCAACCTAAAATATAAACAAATCAACATTTTCAGGATTAAACGGGAAAATCAATTTCTTGATCTAACTTTTGCATTTGACTTTATTTATATTTATCATTTTATAAACTCTTTACATTTGAGGCATTCTTGTGTGTAAATACAACTTAAAAGAAAAATTAGTATGGAAACAAATACTCTTACGAATACAATTTTATAAAACATTTCTATTGAAGTAAAATACTACACTTTCGAGTAAAGATTTTAATCATCAATAAAATCGGTAGATATTTCAGAAAATTGCTTTACATAAGCTTCATGGATTTTTCTTACGAATTCAGAATCATTCTTTATTAAATAACAAATGGTCTTCACAAGTTGCGATTGCGTTAACGGTTTCAGTGAGTTCGATACTACACTTTGCGAATCTGAATGAACATTAGCTTTGTCCAGCTTCAGAGACTTTTCAAACATTGTGGGAGGCATCAAAGCTGGTTTTGAGGCACTTTTTTGTTCTACTTGCTGACATTCATCTTTCTTCTGTTCGGGTTCTTTCTTCAAGGTAGACGGCTTTAATATATTTTGAATGTTAAGAAATTTAGCAAGAGGAGACATTTCCAAATCACATTTAGTTTGCTCCGAATTTTTCACAGAGTTGATTTTTGAATTTTCTGGTTCCACTTTTGACAGCTGCTGATGCAGCGTTTCATTCAATGGAGTCTTGACTTGTTGCTTTTCCAATTGCTCAACGGATAATGTATTTGATAAAAGAAGTCGAAAAAGCGGCAGTTCTGACGAAGGTGTAGGCTTAGCAGCTGCAAAAAAATTCATTACGTTGCGGGATCCAAGGTCAGGTTGATTGCCTCCAACATTCATACTGCTCTGGAAATCTTGCTGTGCTCTACTAAGCATATTAAAAATGTTGACACTTTGAGTGGTTGCACCGCCGGATGCTTTCTGTTTCACAATACAATCTTGAATCAAGTTAAACACAAGGTCACCAATGCGATCACACTCTAAACTATTGTAAAACCAAAAGCCTCGAATTCTTGATCTCTCATTGCGATATAGGAGGAATGGTGGCTGCGATTGAATTTCTAGCTGACCGGTTATTGGTTCAACAAACGACGTTGTATTCAGTCGATTATTTATAAAAATACTATGAAATGGTTCCGCATTCCTGCTGTATATGAAAAACGCTCCTTCAACATCTGTCTTTTCCCACTCGTTCTCATCAGAGTTAAATGTGTAGAATGCCACATGTGCGGTCGAATCAACGATATCCTTTGCATAGGGATCAACTCTTTTGATGGCTGCTAAATTCATGCGATTTTTACTTGAATCAGCCATTATATATTTTTAATTCTTCGACAATATTTAATTTACGCACATATTCGGATTTTCGTTTACAATTATTTTGACAACTAACTGAGTTCAGCAAAACTAGTACAAAGAGTGTGTTCAGAAGTCTAGAGCGAGTGGTTGAATTTAATGTCGATTTCGATTAGACAAGAAAAGCACTTTTTTATCTTGAGCAGTTTTTATCCCTCTAGTACAATTTTCATTTCCAAACGGGCTTAAAAAGCTAATGTAACTGCACAAAGCTCGAGATCAATTTTGAGGAATCTCAACTCAACTCGAGATTTACCTACTTGCCCTAACACCCAAAAATTGTATACGAAATTTAAACGCAGCATATCAAATTGCTATGAATCAATACAAATATTAGCCGTGTTTTTTTGAAACGTAGCTAGCCAGTAGTTGCCAGCAAAGTCAAATTTTACACGTAAAACAAATACAACAACCAGCTGGCTACAACTCTTGATTTTATCCGCAGCCAAAAGCTGCTGGCTAGGAATGTTGCGATATCTCATGGCAAGCTGGTGCTTAAAGCGATTTGTAGAACATTTGACAGACTGCCGCGAACGAAAATAATATAATTTCAATTACTAAATGATGTTTCCCAGAAATAATCCACTATATTATGATTTCATATCACTTTATGTAAATTATCCATTGAATAAATAACCGAAATTAATTGTTTTCACAACAAATGGCTCTACTTTCCAATACGCCAACCTGAATTTCCACTTTTTATTATTATTTTTGGTAAACACAGATTATTATAAGATGTTCTGTATATAAATTAATGTGAGGAAACATTTGTTTATGTGTTTAAAACAATAATTAATTTTTCACAAAACCTTACTAATCTGCACAAAAACCGTACAAATGTCACCATATTTGACATAAAAATGACTTGACAGGCTGTTTTATGGCGTTCAGTGGGTCTAGTATGCATTACTTTCTGTTTTTAATGCGTTCAGTGGGTCTATTATGCACTTTTATTATTATTATTTTTGGCGTTGAGATTCTCATACTCACCCAACTGTTTAGTAAACCAGTTGAGGAAACAGCCATATAGGACCCGGCCACTTCTTAATGATTTCAGTCGATGTCCTGTCCATAGTTTTTTTTTTTAACCGCGCGCAGCGCGCCAGGCACCCAACTGTTTGGATACACCAGTTGAGGAAACAGCCATACAGGACCCGGCCACTTCTTAATGATTTCAGTCGATGTCCTGTCAATAGTTTTTTTTTTAATCGCGCGCAGCGCGCCAGGCATCCAACTGTTTAGTAACACCAGTTGAGGAAACAGCCATACAGGACCCGGCCACTTCTTAATGATTTCAGTCGATGTCCTGTCCATATTTTTTTTTAATCGCGCGCAGCCATGCATCCAACGGTTTACAATATTTATTTATTAATTGCATATATATATTTCACCATATTTTCTCATAAAATGACCACTTTCATTCATTAAAATGGTAATTTGAAGTATTTTGAGGTTAGAATTTCGAAAATGAAACATTTTTTTTTGCCTTTATTGTTATTTCCTCACATTAATTTTATTTTTTTCGTGTTTTAGGGGTCATTTGGGGTCTATAAAAAAAAAATCAATAAAAACGGGAGGTTCGCATATTGGAAGGTCGCCCCATATGACGTTTGGCAGACGAAATTGTAAGCCAAGAGCTCCACGTGTAGTTTTGCTGCATTACGGTATGTTTCACGTATAGGAGGCGCTGACTCAACGCAGGTATACATGCATTTTGTTCAACTCGACTGAGCTCTCAGTTCAGTTCAACGTTGCCGCTGGTAAAATGTAAAAAGTTTCGAGTAAGGTGTCCCGGACTAAAAAAGAGTCCACATACGTAATTCGAATAAGATATTTGAATTTATCAAAGGAAAAAACAAAAGAGCTTCTTTAAAATTCATAAAAATACTGGCGCAAATTTATAGTCAACCCCACTTTATCAGTTTAACTCCGCACTAGTTACACGCAAATTTAAACTTAAAAGCATACTTTAATTTTTGTATACACATAATAGTGTATAGTGCTTTTAAGTTTAAATTTGCGTGTAACTAGTGTGGAGCTAAACTGATAAAGTGGGGTTGACTATAAATTTACGCCAATATTTATATTTTATTTTTAGGTACTACCTTTGTATTAGTGTTGCCTGTTTGGGGGTTTTCCCCCCAGATTTAGGGGTATTTTTGCTGGTTAGTGGCGAATCTGGGGGCACAACCTACTTAGGGGGAGATCTGGGGGGAATTTTCATTTACCAAATTTCCACCAACTTCATTTGGAATAAATGGCTTATGAAATATTTAAAGCTCCCCGATATACATTCTCGGATTATGCGTCGATTTCCATCGAAATTTGGAAGTTGAATGGAATACTGAAGGAATATGGTGCTGCAATTCAATTATCTATTCATTGATTTTCTGAGCAAAGATAATGTATGTTTTGGAATTGTCCTTTGGTATTCTAGTATAAATAGTATAGAATAGTAAAATGGATAGAATAGCTCTATTTCTGGATTCGTCAGATGAAAATCAAGAGGAGCGGTAGGATATAATGGAACTACCAGATAAGACCGTTTTATCTTGCAGGTTTAGTAAAATTGTGCAATAAAACAAATCGACTTTTTCATAATTTGGGGCGAATAGATCTAACTCGGAGCTCATTTTCAAATTCTCCCAAAGTGAAATTAGCAGCTTGCCCACGGGTTTTTTTTGAGTGAAATCACCAACATGGTGTTGGAAAATAATCATATTATTTACTGTGTTAAAGCACTAAATTCATCAATGTTAGTCTTTTATTTGCTGCACAATAAATTTTTTGTTAAATCTCTTAGTTTAAATTATCAAGTTATCAAGTAAACAAATGAACAATATGAGACGATTGAACTGGATGGGGGCAAATTCACTTCGGCGGATTTAACGATACCGATGCTCAAATTACATTGAATCGTTCTCCCCAGCGGATTCCACGATAGAGGTGTATATATTTACAAATAATTTTTTATATGTACATACTTATATGTGTATAAAAGTATGTATACAAAGTTTGCTGTCATAAATTCTGCTTGACAGAGACACTTCCTTTTCGACATTCACGTGTGTGCTGCTTCTCGCAACCATTTGTGTGTGCGTGTTATATTTTTGCACGAATGGATAGGACCTACAGTTTTTTCCTGATTCCGAATGGCGAGTTGAGAAGCTCAATCGTCACATGATACTCTTTGATGCTTGTCAGACATTCGAAAGAGGTGGCACCGTGAAAAAACTCTTTTCGGTGTTAGAACCGGCCAGGAGTTGAACCCGGACAGCATTGCGTGGTAGTCCAACGCACTAACCACCACGGCCACGGCGACCACAATCAAATAGGTAGGTAGAGGGAATCTCCAATCAGGCGGATTCCATAGGGGTGATAAATACATAATCTAGAGTTTGAGTAAGAAGTGAATTGCGAAAAAAAAATGTTTCTGCTTAATAATATCTTTTTTGGGGGGATTTTTCGCAAAAATGGTCAATTCTGGGGGGATTTCAAATTAATCTAGGGGGAACTTGGCCCAAGCACCTGGCAACACTGCTTTGTATATACATTCCTATAGTAGCGCCAATCCAGTAGTACGGTTATGCTGCAAGATGTCGCTAGTAATACCAAATCGAGAATAAGCGCGTTTTTTTGCAAATCTATATAGACTTCGAAAAAGCTCTCCATACAAAAATAAGACTGGATAATTATCCAGGCTAAGGTTTTTTTGTATTTTACATTGAAAACATGTTGCGGAAACATGTTAAGCCTATACAGATTTGAAAAAAAAACACACCTAATAAAGTGGCAGAGAGCTTTTGCGTCTTTGATAATTTTATTCCTTATGAAAAAGCTTTCGTCGAGATTTTAATTTCTTCGTTATTTCGGCACCATTGAAGTAAATATTCGTTTTTTGATGTCGGTTTTTTATAAATGTGAATTAACTGATTAAAAAAGTAAATATGTTTTGTGCTTTCACAAACTATTTCTTTTTTTTGTTTCCTTTATTTATTTACATCTGTACATATTGGACACTTAGTAATTGTTGTTACATAACAGGATATGATAGCTTATAAGGCCAGTGGCTTTACATACCTTTGTTTTATAATGTGGTGGGTTTTTTAATTATTAGCGAGTATTCAAAAAGTAAAGATTACAATAGTTATTACTTTATTAATGTCTTTGAGTTAGGTCTGAGGCGCTTCAGTTTTCTTTTTCGGGTTATTTCTTTAAGCGGGATTGAGTTGACTTATATTGTTATCGTGGATTAATAACCGGATTTGTTTTTTTGTGCTTGTCTTTTGTATTTCTTCCATTACTGTCGCTATTTTGAGGTCTTTATGGATGTCATCATTGGAAATATACCATGGAGCGTCTATTATCGTTCTTAATATTTTTGATAGCTGTTTTTGGATGATGTTTATATTTATGTTTATGATTTACACGCTGTTCCCCACAGCTGAAGTCTGTATGTCCATATTGGTTTAATAATCTGTCTTTTAAATGAGCAGTTTGTTGTCTATAGATAGAACCGAGTTTCTTTTCAGCAGCCAAAATAGTTGTCTAAATTTGTCCTTGATTTGATTACGTTTTGTGAGTATATGTTGTTTCCAAGTTAACTTTTGGTCTATGTTGCAATCATTGCATTTTTTGACTGAGGTGTAGGAATGTCGGATGTATATATTAGATATAATAAAGTTCCAAGGACGCTTCCAGGGGGAACTCCAGCTTCTGCTTTAAGAAGATTTGAGTGCTCGTCTCTGTGTTGTAGTCTATCTATTAGAATTTTTTCGAATAGCTTTGATACTATTGGCAATAAAGTTATTGGCCTGTTATTAGCGGTTTGAGTAGCGTCTTTTCGAGGTTTTGGAACTGCTATCACTTAGGCTACTTCAAAACCCTTGGGAAGCATTTTAGAGTAAACATTGCGTTAAATAGATTTCGGAGGTACAAACGTGCGTTTTGGGGTAGTTTTATTAATATTTGTCCGGTAATAAGATCATACCCAGAGTTTTTTTGGATTAATCTTGTGTTGAATGTATAGTATTTTATTTCTTTTACTGTTACCTTTTTTATGTTAGAACTATTAGTGCTTTGGAAACTAGAAGTTGTAGGTAAGCTTATGTCTGAGTTATTTGTGTCATTAGTAAACGTCACTCTAAAATGTTCAGCTAAGATTGTTGCAATAATTTTTTGTGTGCCCATATTTTTGACAATTTAAGCACTGGGCAGTCGAGGAGGTTCGAAGTCTATATTGCCATAAAGTAATTGTCTTATGTTATAATATGAATGTCTTTATTATTTTCCTGATTTTCAATCTCTAGTGTAAAGATCGGTAGAGGTCTTTTGGTTCCTCGTTGGAGAATGTTATGGATATTTGTCACATTATGGCCCAGCGCGGATAGCTCCCTTTTGATTTCATTCGTATCTGTTGAGTGATGTATCGTACATGACTAAGCGATGTAAGATGCCACATGAGAATGAATGAGGTAAAAGAGTTGTCAAAAAGGATTGATGTTCTTGAAGATTTACACCGTTCAGTGGAGACAAAACGGTTTGGCCTCCAAGGCCCCATTGATTCCTCATATTTGAATCATTTTCGGCTTTAGCCAGCATACGGGATGAACTGAATAGGTAGCCATCGCTAGAGCAGAGACACCACAAGGTTAGGTTAGGTTGGGTGGCTATCCCCATATTTCGTAGGATTCACTTAGACCAAAGTAGGTCCTTTGTGTTGCCACATGAGCCGATTCTCAGCGATACTCATGGAACCATTTTGAAAGTTGGATGAATTTCCGTATTTTATTGATATCTGTTGAGGAAATATCTTAAAGGTCTACAAAGAAGTATTATCATTTTTCTTAAGGAGGAGAGAGCTGGGCAACTCCTCCTCCTCATCCATGCAGCTGTGACAGTAATCATTGGCGAGGATTCCTAGTCTGCTGGCATATCTGCCTATTGCACAATGACCTGTCCGACTAGTATGCCGATATGTGCTCTGCTTATTTTTAGCAGGCGGCAAGTTTTATGTTGGTTTAGCAGTGACCAAGTCTGTCTGGCGCAGATATACGTGACAAGATTAGGCCATCTCTCATTAGCCTGTTGTAGAGCTTGCGTTGAGATTTTTTGTTTTATTGTTTCTATTGGTACATGGGGTTCACTTTCTGTGATAAAACATCGAAGTTTTGTTCTCTATCTGGTTAGTTCGTCTGCCTCACAGTTACCTGGTATATCACTATGACCAGAAACCCAGCACAGCGTGGGCATTCATCTGTTCGATATCTGGTTCAAAGATACTAACCGGATATCCGTGTAGATTTCCAATGCGGATTTGTCATTAAGACAGATATTTCCTACCCATTCTTATCGGCTGGGAATATTAATCCTATATTTTACATTGAAATCTAGGAGCGGAGTCATAGTCCGTATACTTCCCTATTTACATAGATTATTCATTGCGAATATTCTGGCGTGCCCATAGTAAGAAGATACTCACTGTGAAGTTTCTTTAAGTCGCATCGCCGTTTTTGCTGCTATGTCCCTACCATAAATATCCAACGAAAACATAACATATTTAACATTGTTTCAAGAGCAGCGGTAGTTCGCATGGCTCTTATAACGCAGATGCAGGACGTTTTCTGGATTTTGCTAAGTATATTTACGAAGCTTACTTTGTCTAATGCTGTTCACCTGACTAGAATTCCATACATTAGTATGGGTCTGACCACCGCCTTTGCACAATCTAATTCCCTATTTACAGCCTAAGGCTTTCTCTTTCAGGCGGATTTTTTCACTAGTTCAAGTGTGTCCTTGACTTGGGGGATGCTAAGCTTCTTAGTGAATAACACAAGCTCCTTTTCCTGCATCCAAAACTTACAGGTTTGTTCCGAATGAACATTTGCAAGAATGGGGAAATAAGTATGGCACCATTTGCTAATTGCAAAAGGAAAATATATGCAGAAGAACAGATGCTGAAAACCAAGATTCATCACCTTTAACGATCTTATTGAAGCAGCTTGACTCTCCATTTTCAAACTTATCCAGGAAATATTGAGCAAAACGAACACGAGCCTCTTTTTGCTCTCCATTCAAAATTTTTGGAACCCATCGAGCTGACTTCTTCGAATATTTCAGTTGGTGATTTAAGATTCGTGACACTGGGCATTCAAGCGCAGTTCAACCGCTATCATCTTCTGGCATCTTCTTCAATTTTAGCCTTCACTAGGGCAAGATTTGCATCGTCGGTCGAGGATTTTGACATTTGGACATTACATGAATTACATTTGAATGTGGGTTAAAATTAAAAATTAATAAAAGAGTAGGGGTTTAGGTAGAAGGTTAATTTATATGTCGATAGGTGTTGCCGCAGAAAAGAGAGACTCAACTTTAAGTTCATAGTAATTTCAATTTAATTCAGTTTTTTCTTTGTAAGGTAATTCGATTAAGTTAATCAATATAAGTTATTATTAAATAAAGTTAAACAATGATGAAAATTTAAGGAAATTTAAGAAAAGACTAAAAATCTCGTTTTCTTTGTCCTCTTAGCTTTTCGCGGCAAAATCTTTCTGCTTTCTGCTTTTCTCCCGCCAAATTATTCGCTAGCTGTTTGACAGGTCTGCTTCGAGGGTCAGTGTCATCGTCGGCATTGCCAGGTTTGGCAACACTCCCCCCCGGTAAGCTGGGTGTTTCGTCCGGGTTACCAAAAGGATCGCCAAACCGCCTTACTATATCCATTACAGCCAACTTCGAAGTAGGTCGTGTATATATCCCGGTCGCCGTTTGTACTACAGCTGATCTAGTCTGTCCATCTTTACTTCGATGCACTTGGATAATCCTTCCCTTCGGCCACGTACTCCGTTGGTTATCAGTATCAGCTATGATCACTAAATCTCCTTCTGTAATAGGTTTCGCCATTTTGAACCATTTTGTTCTTCTTGTAAGCGAAGGTAAGTACTCTTTGACCCAACGTCTCCAGAATAAATCTGCATATTGTTCGCAAGTCATCCAGTTTTTCCGAAGAACCATTCCCTCATCACAAAGTTGACCACTTAGCTTCACGCCACTCGAAGATCCCATCAAGAAATGATTTGGGGTGAACGCTTCGTCACTGTCCTCATCTATAGGTATATAGGTAAGTGGTCTCGAATTTACAACGTATTCAACTTCTGACATCATTGTCAGCAATAACTCATCTTTGCGATTGCGACTTAGCTGTATGTTTGCCAAAGTTTGTTTTACAGAGCGCACAAGTCGCTCCCAACTCCCCCCCATATGAGGTGACGCTGGTGGAATAAAGTTCCATTTAATTTGCTCGCCAACAAATCGCTCCGCCACCTTGTCTACACTCAGTTGTTCCAAAGTCTTCTTCAGTTCTCGACTCGCTCCTCTAAAATTAGTGCCGTTGTCACTCCATATTTCCAACGGTCGTCCTCTCTTCGCACAAAATCGCTGAATCGCCAGAATACACGAATCGCTGGTAAGACTATGTGCTAATTCAATCTGAATCGCTCTTATTGTTAAACATGTGAACAGGACTCCCCATCTCTTCTCCATACGCCTGCCCACTGTCACTAGCATAGGACCAAAATAGTCAATTCCTACATACGAAAATGGCCTAGTGAACGATTTAAGCCTTGCAGGAAGCAATTCAGCCATCAGGGGTGGTACCGGAACAACTTTCCTATTCTTACACATTTGACAATTAGCTTGAACTCTTTTCAATACCATTCGCAGCGTTGGGATGTAATAAGTCTGGCGAAGCTCGTTTATCACGGTCTCAGTATATAGGTGTCTGTATCTTTTATGATAATCTTGAACAATCAGCATTGTGATGTAATGGGCCTTTGGTAGAATTATTGGTCTCTTGCAATCGAAAGACACGTCACTTGATGCATCAATTCGGCCTTTTATTCTCATTACACCATTTGGGTCTAGATACGGACTCAACTTGTACAAGGAGTTAGACTTCTCTGAAGTCAAAAATTCTGATGTAGTTTTTAAATTTTTCTTCAACAGGCTTACTTCCTCTGGATAACACTCATATTGGCACAATCTGTATAGATAATTTTCGGCTCTCTTTATATCCTTTGAAGTAAGACCGCGGCATCCTTCTCTTTGCCCTTTCCTAACGATTGAATCAGCAAAGCGATAAACATAAGCCACGATTCTACTTAATTTTTTCCAATGACGAAAAGCGTGTGTATTCTATTAATGTTGTGAAATGAAGCGTCGTTTGGGTGAAACCATTAAATTCACATTCGGCTGTATGGAGTGTTCCTTCTTTGGGTTGATATAGAAATTTGGGTCCATGATACCATCGGCTTTCTGAGGATAAGTTTACTTTAAGATTCCATTTTGTCGCATCATCGGTAACATTTTCTTCACTTGGTACCCATCGCCACTCACATTCATTTGAGTTTTCTAGTATTTCACCTACTCTAAACATAACGAACTGTTTAACCTTTCTATGGTCGTTTTTAATCCAACATAAAACTGATTGTGAGTCAGACCAGAAATATCGCTTATCGATTTGTATTGAATGTGCTTTTATAACAGTCTTCGCCATCCTGACCCCTAGCACAGCTGCCTCCAATTCCATACGGGGCACTGATGTGTTTTATAGGGCCGACCTTTGTTCTGGAGCACATAAGCGCGCACTCGACGTGAGACCCCTTTTGAATACGTAGATAAGCTACCGCTGCGTATGCTGACATACTTGCGTCTACAAACACGTGTATCTCCACAGAACATCCGCTATCAAATTTCAACATACTGAGATACGGTCTTCTAATTTGGATTGCCTTTACAATTGGCATTAATTTGACCCATTCACGCCATAAATCGAAGTGTTCGGGGTCTATTTCCTGATCCCATTGAGTACGCTTGCGCCACACTTCTTGTAAAAGAATCTTTAGAAGTACTAAAAAATGTGCTATAAGTCCAAGAGGATCAAAAATGCTCATGAGAATTTTTAAAACTTCTCTTTTTGTTGGCGGAAGCTCCCCATTCAGTACCCTAACGTTCAACTTCTTGGTGTTATACAAAAATGAAAACTGGTCAGACACAGGTGACCACCACATCCCTAGAACCTTTTCAGCCTCATATAACTCGGAACGAGTTTTGAAGTTCTTTTTACAGCTCGCTGCGTTCTTTCCAAGCGCTGTTGTCACTCTCTCTGAGTTACTCATAAAGTTTCTTATTTCTAATCTGGCCTGCTGATGAATGTGTATAACTTCGTTCGCTAAATCTAACGCCTCTTCTTCGGTATCCACGCTGTCCAGGAAGTCGTCGACATAGTGGTTCTGAATTATGGATTCTGCGGCTCTGGGAAACTTAGAGGAGTATTCGGAAGCATTTTTGTTCTTAATGAACTCCACACAACATGGTGAACACGTAGATCCAAATGTCAACACAAGCATTTTATAGTCTTCTATTATTCCCGTATCTTTGTTTCTCCAAAGAAATCTTTGTGCGTTCTGGTCAGCTTCTGATACCATAATCTGATGGAACATTTCTCTAATGTCTCCACATATTGCGATCTTTCGTTGCCGGAAACGAAAAAGTATTTCCGGTAGTGCTGGTAAGTTGTCTGGCCCAGATAAAAGCATAGAGTTCAGAGAAATCCCATTCACTCTGGCCGCCGCATCCCACACAATACGTACTTCGGATGGCTTATTGGGATTTATAACAGGGAAAATCGGTAGGTACCAAGTCCTTTTACTGCGACCCTCTAACAACTCATCTTTAGTAAGTTTACGTGCATAACCCTTTCCTAGGTAATCCAAAATTTGTGTATGAAGATTCGCTGCTAAGTCTGGTTCCCTTTTTAGTCTTTTTTCTAGACACAACAATCTAAGTTCTGCTGCGGGTCTACTGTTCGGCAACTCTCCGTGATCGCTCTTCCACAAGAGTGGTACTCTAAATCGTTTCCCAATACGTTCGGTAGAATTTTCTAGAAGAGTTGTAGCCCTTGCGTCATCCTTGTTCATCAAACGCTTTATGTCTTTCGATCCAACATTTTCTACAGCGAAAAATTCCCGAACCATTTCATGCAACCTCTCACCTGCCTGTTCTTGGCATTCACACTCATGATAACTAACATACTCTATTTCTGTCTCTCTTATACCAGTAACTGAACCAAACACAGTCCATCCCAATCGCGTCTTGATTGCTGCCGGCTGATTAATATTTCCCTCACGGTGTTTAAGTGAATTTGATAGTTGAATATTATGAAGCCCAATTAATATCTGAGGTCGTGCTTCACAGTACGAACTAACTGGAATACCCCTTAAGTATGGGAATCGTGACTTCAGCTTATCGAAATTCACAGACTGTGTCGGAAGATTAAGCGACTCTACTCTACGAATGTTTGATAGTAAATATTTCTTTGGGCAATTCGAGGCTGAGATTTGCAAACTTACATTTTTCGATTGCTTTTCCGTTCTATGTGTGTTGGAAGTCCTTTTTAAGCATAATGGTTTTGCCTCGCCTTCTAATTTGAGAATGTCGGCTAACTCTTGGTTCATTAAGGTTATGGAAGAACCATCATCAAGGAACGCAAAAGTATCTACTTGGATGTCTTTATTGTGGAGCGTAACTGGCAAAACTTTAAAGAGCAAATTAGCTTCGTGGCGATGTAAATTACAATTGTGTCCATCCGAAGTATTGTCAGCATTTGTGTTTAACGATTCTGCTGGTTTGTGTAAAAGCTTGTGGTGTCTATATGAGCAGCCGTTTAATCCGCATCTTCTGTTCGATGTGCACTTTCGATTGTAGTGTTGAATTAGGCATGTGCGACAGAGGGAATTCCTTTTGATTTCATTCCACTTGTCCTTCAAACTTAAACCAATAAATTGACAGCATCGTTCTACGGATTTGCAACTGTTGTTGCAAATTATGCAAGGCCTTGGTTCCGGATTGTCGTTGACCACTGATTCATGATGTGCGTTCATAAATAATGTGTTTGTTGTGCGTCTTCTTTCAGATTTCGCTTCCATTGTAAGTGAAGATGTCATGTCTGTCACCTCACATGCAGCTTGTGCGACTTGGTATAGCCAAGCGCTGAATGTCGAAAAATTAACTGTCTGTGTTCCCATCTTGAATATGCCCCAATTTAGACGAGCTTGGTAGGGCAACTTTTCTGCAAGTTCCTGTAATAAACAGGGGTTGTTGAGATGTGAGCTTAACCCTGTAGACTCCATCGTGGCAACAATATTTTGGACGGACAAAGCGAATGTCACCAACGAGTCTAGTCTATTTGTCTTAGGTGGACGTTCGCTTCGCAGTTTTGCAATTAAAGAGTTGATAATAGTTTCTGGGCGACCAAACAGCATTCGCAACGTCGATATAACACTTGGTACCTGACTCGGGTACATCAGCTGTGCTCTTACTGCATCAAGTGCGTTGCCCTTGAGACACCTCTGTATCATCACCTCAGCATCCACATGAACAGGTTGTGTTCTCATAACAACTTATGAAGAGTGGCCATTCTTCAGGCCTTCCAGAAAAACTCGGTAGTTCTTTAGGCACTATATGCCTTGTTGCCAACTGTTGACTATTCAGATTTGGTATTGCGCTACCAGGTAAGATTTGGTCGTAGTGAGTTTGGCCTAAGAGTTGAGCATTATCTGTAAATTCATAAGTGCTATTACGGTAAGTATTTTTATGGTGTATATTGTCATAATTAGGTTGTGTGTAATGTCTCGATGTGTCTGTAGGAAATTCTGCCCCAACCCACGTTTCATTCAGTTTAACTGGTTGTTTGCTTAACTGCACAGGTTGAGTTGGTGGTCGATTTTTCCGATTAAAGGCAACGCTTGAGCTATGCTTAGGAGGCAACTGGATATCAGCTGCCCGTGGTTTATTGCTATTCGTAAACTGTTCAGACACCCACTCTTCTAGCCTATTTTTTGCAGCAATGGATTCTACTTCGCTATCGTCATCTGATTCTTACTGCTCCAAAATAGCATACTTTGCGTCGAGGTACTCCTTGTCCCTCTTTTCTTTCAGGAGCTTCTCCTCTTCCAATTTTCGCAGACTTAACTCCATTGATCTGACAGTGCTTGTCGACTTAGGCCTTCGGCTAGATCCTGCTCGTGATGGTCGTGGTGACAAAGATTTAATAGTTTCCCGTGGTGCTTGTTTTGTCTTATCCGAATATTTTACCCCGTGAGATGTCGATGGGACATTATCGGCATGTACGAGTTGTTGACTTTCAGCATTTTTATTCGAAGAACATTTAGGGCAAATCCAATCGTAGTTTTGGATGTCGGAAGTTACGTGAACACACGGATAGTGGTGCCACTCATCGCATCTGTCGCACTGAACCATTTCATCGTCGTCGGGTTTACTGCACGACTTGCAGTTAAATTCTGGGGCAACGGAGCGAAGATTGGCTTGAGAGGAGGAACTTTGTTCTGGGTTTGGATCGGTTCGATTTGTTGGCGGCGGAGGGGAGCGCGGTGTCTTATTGGATTTGTTAAATAAATTATTGCTAAGTGACATTGCTTACCTGACAGTGACGGCGTAGTGGGTGATGGCGATTTACCTTACGTGGCGAGAATATCCTAGATGGTTTTATGACCCGAGACGGCGGTGATAACTGCAAATATGGTCGCTTCGGAAACGTGTGTGTCGGTTGAGTATGGATCTTGTAGTTCGGCGTGAAATCGTTGTGAAGTGTTAATACTTCTTCAGCTCCACGTGATGTAGTAAAAGCAGTCGATGTGTTGCAATTTTGTTCTTAAAGGGCTTCCGATACTTTTGGAATGTGATCCTTTCGCTCCAATTGATGAATTGTCTACTATTAACTAGCCGGCAGGGCTCTGCTATCAGCGATTTAATGTAAGACGAGATTTTTAGAATGTTGCCGCAGAAAAGAGAGACTCAACTTTAAGTTCATAGTAATTTCAATTTAATTCAGTTTTTTCTTTGAAAGGTAATTCGATTAAGTGAAACAATATAAGTTATTATAAAATAAAGTTAAACAATGATGAAAATTTAAGGAAATTTAAGAAAAGACTAAAAATCTCGTTTTCTTTGTCCTCTCAGCTTTTCGCGGCAAAATCTTTCTGCTTTCTGCTTTTCTCCCGCCAAATTATTCGCTAGCTGTTTGACAGGTCTGCTTCGAGGGTCAGTGTCATCGTCGGCATTGCCAGGTTTGGCAACAATAGGAACTCTTGGGATCGAGCCCACTCAATGACGATATTATTTCTAATTATGTATTTCTTTTGCCATCAAAATGGAACTAACTGTTGCTGACAGTAAAGAGTTTCTTGTTTTATCTTTAATTAAATACGTGTTCTGCGCTCGCACTACTATGTGGAAAACTTAATATACTTAGAACCGAAAAAGTTCTACTTTTCGTTGGCTTACGCAGCATCTGCGGTAAGACCTTTTTCGATAACGTCATTGCAACTAAGTTTACCGCTATCCTATGCTCATGCGAGTTGAGTATCCAATGTGGAGTGGATGTGAATCCCAGATTTTTTTAAATAAAAATGTAAGTTTGCTGGCGCAATAGAATGCAATATAAAAGGCATTACAAAAGCCATGTGGGCATTACGGCATCAGGCTTCACTAAAAAGCATTACAAGTAATGCTTTTGCATAACGTTCGACAGCACTGATTGTAAGGCGTTGAACAATCTTTTTTCTATATTAAACATGACTATTTGCATACTACATTTTTCTATAAATCGTATATAGTAAGATTCAAGGCCGTTTATAGCATGTACAAAGGTAATTGATGGGATTTATCATTTACAAAGATCTAAACTAGACTTTCTTTCTGTTCTGTGCTTGCGCTAACGTCTAACCGAATCTTCTTGTACCTACTTCAAACTTGGGTCACAGGCCATAGATGAAGGTGAGATAATTGAAAAAGGAAAACATACACAGAAGGACAGATGCTGAAAATAAACATTTCTAAAAACTTAATACATAATTATAATTACATATTTTGAAATCTATTGTGAAATCATAAGAGCAATTTTTAAACACGTTCAATCCCTTTGCAATGCTATGTTGCGGGATTTAAATATTTGGCAACAAACAGCAGATTGTGATTGGGGAAAAAAAAAATGAAATATGGCAACCAGTACACAAATTTATTTACCCGAAATAGGCAAAAGTCTATTCGTTTGCGCTGGTCGTACAAAAAATAAATATTTGTTGCTTTTTTTTTTCCTTGAAAAATAGCTTTTTTTTGGATGAGACATTTATAAAACAAACTTGAAAGCTTCCTCTAAATAATTTCAGGTCACAATCCATTTTTCATTTCAGACCGATTCAAGCGCCAAAGCTTTGTCGGGATACTCGTACAACATTTCTACTGAATTTCTTGGCGTTACTATAGGAATGTATATACAAAAGTACTACATATTTATTAATAAAAGAAAGCATCAAAAATTCATAAACAACAACAGACAAAAAGTAAATATGTGCATTGAAAATAAATTACTTGTGTTAATATTTAATAACATAACTCAAACTCATCCATCATTTTTAAGTGATCAGTTACCCAATAATTTCATAACCAAAACAATGTAAGTTCAACCCTGCATGTAAACTTTGTTTATATCTGTCATAAATAGGTCTGTTCCCGTTCTGTTGCAAACAGCCGAGAACTACACTCTTCTGTCAAAACATATGAAAAATCTTCGTACGGGAACAGGATTTGACTGATTTCGGCTGTTTTCGACAGGCACGGGAACAGACGTATTAGGTCTGTGCTGCCAATCATTTGTGATGAATTCGTTGATCGGCGATAGACGCTTTTTTGTGCACTTTTATACGCGTGCAAAAAAACGGCTTTTGTGTGGCTGCCAATCGCTGTGTATATAGAAAACATCAACATCAAAACAGTGCTACCATTATTAAGTTAAAGCTAATCGTAAATGCTTTTTCTGTGGTTTTTGTCAAAGAACTTTGGGATTTTGTGCTTTGAGAACCAATAAAATTAATTTGAGTATGTGAGGGTATTGCCACATGGCTTTTGTTTTTTCAACTTTCTTGTTTTTCTGGTGAAACCGTTACATGCCTGTTACGATGACGTAACTTCCTTTTTATTTATAATAAAAAAATACGATAAAGTGCAAGTCGTACTTGCGCAATAGGTGTTCCGTAGGTGCTATCAGTTATTTTTACATGTGTACATATGTACAGATTTACAGCACGTTGATGGATGTATGGACACAAATGTAAGCACTTGATAAAATTACATATCTGATGCCCTTTCTTATCTGCTCAAGAATAATAATACATCCACACAAAACAAATAAAGTATGCAAGAAATTTACGCATGTGCACAGATTTGATTCTTGATCATTCATTCATTCGTCAAATTGTATTAAATGTATGAAATTTTGGAATTCGCCTCTCTGTAATGTATACAAATGCAACGAATAGGTACATTATGTATGTATGTACATATGTATGGTGCACATTTAAACAAAAAATCAGCAGAAATTGCCAAAAACAAATTTAAATGTGTGTACATATTTACACAAATGTAAGCAACTTACCTACATATATGCATGTGTATATACATTTCTTTCTGATGTCCTTTCTCATCTTCTCAGAAGAATAACTATACAAATGTACATCCACAAAAAAAAAAACAAAAAAAGCAAAGTATCCATAGATATATTTTCGTCTCGTTATTCGTTGAATTGTAATGCGTGGAATTTTGTGATTTATCTCCCTCTCGTGTCTGTACACCAGTGTTGCCGCTGAGAAAATGTGAAAAAACAGGAGATCTTCTGTTGGACTTTCCAAAGTAACAGGAGATTTAAAATTTCGTCCAAAAATCTATAAAATATGATATTTTTAAGTAAAATGTCTATTGCATTAGGAAAAGGTTCTTTGGCACTACATAATTTGCTGTTGCGCTGACTTAATGTCGCATAACAGTCCACTTTTGTTCATAGAAAAAATGTTTGTTGCGTCGCAAACGCATTTCCATTCCATAAAATTGTCTGGATTTTCACTGAGCCAATTTTTAAAAAGGAACCTCTTTAGCCTTCTGTTCATATAATACTTTGCATTTTCCCTGAATTTAACTTGAAAAGGAATTAGATAAAAAGTACGTAAATAATAAATACATAATACATATTATGCTTTTGTTGAGCTTACATAGCCAAGAAAAACTAGAATCACGAAAATTAGAATCGTCGATCTGTCTGTCTCCCGTTCTTGTTCTTCATGTACTCGCGCTGTGTGTAATCATTGTAAGGGTATTCATATCCCCTTTAGCGTGTGTAGGTTATAAAAAAACGGCCACTTTAGGTCTGTTCCTTTACTTTCTGCTCCAAAAATAGTAAGTTATTAAATTTCATGGAGTGGGGGTAAAATTCTCTCAGGCCGAAAAAGTAAAGGAACGCGTTTAACCACAAAAGTTATTGTCATGAATATATGTGAAGCAAGAGTTAACGGAGTGGTGTTGTACGATCTTGGAGTCTACAGAAAAGTCCACTCTTGATTATATCCCAGAACCAATGCAGTATGCAATATATTGCGAAATGCAAATTTCAACATTCAGAACATTCAACTTTCATCTATGTTCCTTTTCTTTCCAATATTTTACTTTTTGCCATAAAATAAGAAAATGCAAATAATTCAAAACAAACGGAACAGCTGACCTTGCAAGATAGTTCACTTTTACCCGCAAAAATTTGTTGAGTAAGAATTCGTAAGATTTTTTAGTGAGGGAACATTTTTATTCTCTCTTTTCCTACTTTTTTGAGTAAAGGAACGCGGTCGGTCTAGAATTCGTACAAATGCGAACCTACGAATCAGTAACAATTTGCTATTAAAGGAACAGACCTTTTATTTTATTCAAATTGTGAAATAAATGTCCGTTCGGGTACTTTTGCATCAGATGTGTTTTATGTCAAACATCGAAGAGTGGAGGTGAAATTCTCTCAAAGATAGGAAATTTACGAAAAGGGAAACGAACGCGTTGAGCAACAAAAAATGCAAAATGTATGTGATTTGACAGTTTTCATGTAATCTGCCCAAAGAAATTTCTTGTGCCACAATTCGCAGCATGGGTCGAGTTATTACTCTTTCGTGGGTACTCTCTTTTACGAAAAACTGCGACATTTTTGCGTAAGCGAACGGGTTTTCGTAACTTTTCATACATAGATTTTCCCAGTTTTGGGAGCGTACGCGAATGGACCTACTCACATGTAGTGCCAATCACCAACCAGGAATGTTATTGCTATGGGTCTACCGTAGATTATTTGTTGCTTTTTTTTTCATATAAGCCTTCCATTTCGAATTTTGTTTTCAATAAAAAAAAGTAAACTAACAGGAGAAACGGTTTTAAAATTGTCTGGGAACAGGAAACAGTAGATTTCACTTTTTCGGAGCTAAATAACAGTAGACTCCTGTTATAACAGGAGAAACGGCAACAGTGCTGTACACAAATTCAATTTTCATATCTTCATAGCGAAAGTAGTGACACCTACATTATAATGTAAGCGAAACCATCAAGATTCCTTTATTTGGTTTAAGTCCAAGCTCAATGGTTTACAGAAAGGAAATTTGTTGGAAGCTAATGGCGCAACCATTCAACTTTATACTCTCAAACATACAAATTTCCCTTTACGTATTCACTTTTATATGATTGTAATATGTAAACAGTTGGGAAGGTGAAATTACAAAAAAATTAATTAAACAAGAACTGTCGAACGTGAAGCAGTTCTGATAACTATGGTTCCATCTACACTTTATTCTCAATGTTTGTGCAGTAATTCAGATTCTTCTGATCGATATTTTTGGTGATAGAGCCTCTGACAGCGATTTTTAAATGTTTTTTTGAAAAAGTGTTAAGAAAAAAGTAATACAAAAAAATATTTTATACATTTTTGAATTCGTGCTTACAGTAGCTTTCATTTGACATCACACACCTTAACATTAAATTAAAAAAGTTTTTTTTTTAACATTTCACTTATCCCCCCAAAACTAGCCCCCCAAAGTCGAAATTTAACTTTTTAAGTTCAGGTCAGTGTTTAGGCCACTAATTGCTACAAAGGTTCCAAATTTCAATAGTCTACGTCAAATGGTCTCTGAGAAAAAGGCCTGTGACAGACAGACAGACAGACAAACAGACACCGAACTGATTCCATTAGTGTTCCGTTTTGGTACGGACGGTACACTAAAAAGTTCAGCTTTTGTAGTATAATGCAATTTTTAGGTTTTATTCTTTGTTCTTCGCTTAAAATAAACTACAAAATTCTTTTTCTTTGTCTTTATCTAACGCGAAATTCTTTTTCTTTTATTAAAAAATGCCAATGAAATCACGTCGCTGTCTCGAACTTTCTTTCTCCCTCTCCTTTTCGTTTACAGCACGTTGATGGATGTATGGACACAAATGTAAGCACTTGATAAAATTACATATCTGATGCCCTTTCTTATCTGCTCAAGAATAATAATACATCCACACAAAACAAATAAAGTATGCAAGAAATTTACGCATGTGCACAGATTTGATTCTTGATCATTCATTCATTCGTCAAATTGTATTAAATGTATGAAATTTTGGAATTCGCCTCTCTGTAATGTATACAAATGCAACGAATAGGTACATTATGTATGTATGTACATATGTATGGTGCACATTTAAACAAAAAATCAGCAGAAATTGCCAAAAACAAATTTAAATGTGTGTACATATTTACACAAATGTAAGCAACTTACCTACATATATGCATGTGCATATACATTTCTTTCTGATGTCCTTTCTCATCTTCTCAGAAGAATAACTATACAAATGTACATCCACAAAAAAAAACAAAAAAAGCAAAGTATCCATAGATATATTTTCGTCTCGTTATTCGTTGAATTGTAATGCGTGGAATTTTGTGATTTATCTCCCTCTCGTGTCTGTACACCAGTGTTGCCGCTGAGAAAATGTGAAAAAACAGGAGATCTTCTGTTGGACTTTCCAAAGTAACAGGAGATTTAAAATTTCGTCGAAAAATCTATAAAATATGATATTTTTAAGTAAAATGTCTATTGCATTAGGAAAAGGTTCTTTGGCACTACATAATTTGCTGTTGCGCTGACTTAATGTCGCATAACAGTCCACTTTTGTTCATAGAAAAAATGTTTGTTGCGTCGCAAACGCATTTCCATTCCATAAAATTGTCTGGATTTTCACTGAGCCAATTTTTAAAAAGGAACCTCTTTAGCCTTCTGTTCATATAATACTTTGCATTTTCCCTGAATTTAACTTGAAAAGGAATTAGATAAAAAGTACGTAAATAATAAATACATAATACATATTATGCTTTTGTTGAGCTTACATAGCCAAGAAAAACTAGAATCACGAAAATTAGAATCGTCGATCTGTCTGTCTCCCGTTCTTGTTCTTCATGTACTCGCGCTGTGTGTAATCATTGTAAGGGTATTCATATCCCCTTTAGCGTGTGTAGGTTATAAAAAAACGGCCACTTTAGGTCTGTTCCTTTACTTTCTGCTCCAAAAATAGTAAGTTATTAAATTTCATGGAGTGGGGGTAAAATTCTCTCAGGCCGAAAAAGTAAAGGAACGCGTTTAACCACAAAAGTTATTGTCATGAATATATGTGAAGCAAGAGTTAACAGAGTGGTGTTGTACGATCTTGGAGTCTACAGAAAAGTCCACTCTTGATTATATCCCAGAACCAATGCAGTATGCAATATATTGCGAAATGCAAATTTCAACATTCAGAACATTCAACTTTCATCTATGTTCCTTTTCTTTCCAATATTTTACTTTTTGCCATAAAATAAGAAAATGCAAATAATTCAAAACAAACGGAACAGCTGACCTTGCAAGATAGTTCACTTTTACCCGCAAAAATTTGTTGAGTAAGAATTCGTAAGATTTTTTAGTGAGGGAACATTTTTATTCTCTCTTTTCCTACTTTTTTGAGTAAAGGAACGCGGTCGGTCTAGAATTCGTACAAATGCGAACCTACGAATCAGTAACAATTTGCTATTAAAGGAACAGACCTTTTATTTTATTCAAATTGTGAAATAAATGTCCGTTCGGGTACTTTTGCATCAGATGTGTTTTATGTCAAACATCGAAGAGTGGAGGTGAAATTCTCTCAAAGATAGGAAATTTACGAAAAGGGAAACGAACGCGTTGAGCAACAAAAAATGCAAAATGTATGTGATTTGACAGTTTTCATGTAATCTGCCCAAAGAAATTTCTTGTGCCACAATTCGCAGCATGGGTCGAGTTATTACTCTTTCGTGGGTACTCTCTTTTACGAAAAACTGCGACATTTTTGCGTAAGCGAACGGGTTTTCGTAACTTTTCATACATAGATTTTCCCAGTTTTGGGAGCGTACGCGAATGGACCTACTCACATGTAGTGCCAATCACCAACCAGGAATGTTATTGCTATGGGTCTACCGTAGATTATTTGTTGCTTTTTTTTTCATATAAGCCTTCCATTTCGAATTTTGTTTTCAATAAAAAAAAGTAAACTAACAGGAGAAACGGTTTTAAAATTGTCTGGGAACAGGAAACAGTAGATTTCACTTTTTCGGAGCTAAATAACAGTAGACTCCTGTTATAACAGGAGAAACGGCAACAGTGCTGTACACAAATTCAATTTTCATATCTTCATAGCGAAAGTAGTGACACCTACATTATAATGTAAGCGAAACCATCAAGATTCCTTTATTTGGTTTAAGTCCAAGCTCAATGGTTTACAGAAAGGAAATTTGTTGGAAGCTAATGGCGCAACCATTCAACTTTATACTCTCAAACATACAAATTTCCCTTCACGTATTCACTTTTATATGATTGTAATATGTAAACAGTTGGGAAGGTGGAATTACAAAAAAATTAATTAAACAAGAACTGTCGAACGTGAAGCAGTTCTGATAACTATGGTTCCATCTACACTTTATTCTCAATGTTTGTGCAGTAATTCAGATTCTTCTGATCGATATTTTTGGTGATAGAGCCTCTGACAGCGATTTTTAAATGTTTTTTTGAAAAAGTGTTAAGAAAAAAGTAATACAAAAAAATATTTTATACATTTTTGAATTCGTGCTTACAGTAGCTTTCATTTGACATCACACACCTTAACATTAAATTAAAAAAGTTTTTTTTTTAACATTTCACTTATCCCCCCAAAACTAGCCCCCCAAAGTCGAAATTTAACTTTTTAAGTTCAGGTCAGTGTTTAGGCCACTAATTGCTACAAAGGTTCCAAATTTCAATAGTCTACGTCAAATGGTCTCTGAGAAAAAGGCCTGTGACAGACAGACAGACAGACAAACAGACACCGAACTGATTCCATTAGTGTTCCGTTTTGGTACGGACGGTACACTAAAAAGTTCAGCTTTTGTAGTATAATGCAATTTTTAGGTTTTATTCTTTGTTCTTCGCTTAAAATAAACTACAAAATTCTTTTTCTTTGTCTTTATCTAACGCGAAATTCTTTTTCTTTTATTAAAAAATGCCAATGAAATCACGTCGCTGTCTCGAACTTTCTTTCTCCCTCTCCTTTTCGTTCAGCAAATTAAAAACATGGCCGGCCATTCAGCAAACATGCATGTGGTGTATTTTAGGTGGCATTTCCAGCACTCCCCCCCGGTATGACTGATGTTGCATCCGGCTTACCATCTCTCTTTACATCAAGGACGGCTAATTTTGCAGCTGGCCTCTCGTTAACTCCTGCCATAGTTTGCAAAATTGCTTTTCGGACCTGTCCGTCTTTGCTATGGTTACTTCCAATACTTTACCTCTGGGCCACGTATTTCTGGGACTTGCTTCATCGATTATTATGACAAGGTCTCCCTTCTTAATCGGTTTGACCGGTTGGTACCACTTGGTCCGTCTGGTAAGCGTTGGGAGGTGCTCTCGTACCCACCTTCTCCAGAAACTGTTGGCGAATTGTTGAGACCTCATCCAATTTGCCCTCATAAGAACTCCATCCTCTGTCATAATTCCGTCTGGTTTCTAGCCACTGGACGACCCTAACAGGAAGTGGTTTGGCGTCAAGGCTTCATTCCCTTCATCATCGAGAGGTAGATATGTCAATGGTCGACTGTTAATAGTTCTTTCAACCTCTATAAGCATACTGTGAAGAAGTTCATCTGTTGGGTTTCTTGTCGGAAGGATTTGGTAAAGTGTTGTTTTAACCGACCACACCAGCCTCTCCCAACTTCCCCCCATATGAGGTGCCGCTGGTGGGTTAAAAATCCATCTCGTAGTAGAGTTGGAAAACTCCTCTCCTAATTTAACATTTTGTTTAAGTACCGCTTCTTTTAAAACTCGATCAGCCCCGTGGAAGTTTGTGCCGTTGTCAGATCTTATTTCGGTAGGAATTCCACGTCTGGCGATAAACCGTTTCATGGCAAGGATGCAGGAATCTGATGTCAATGAGTCTGTCACTTCGATGTGGATGGCTCGGGTTGTTAAGCACATTATTAGAACACCCAACGTTTTTCATTACGTCGTCCTATAGCCACTGTCATCGGCCCAAAGTAATCAACACATATGAAAGAGAACGACCGAGTAAAAGCAGCAGCTGAGCCACCTCTGGTCGTGTTGGCATGGCTCGTTGATTTTTACAGAGTTGACACTCCTTTTTCACCTTTTTCAAAATGCTTCGCAGCTGTGAAATGTAATACTTTTGTCTAGCCTCGTTGATGATAGTCTCGTAATTCTGGTAATGATAGAGTAGATGATACGAGTGAACTATCAGAAGGGTGACAGGATGACCTTTGGGCAGTATAATTGGACGCTTCACCTTCATAGTTACGCCTGGTGTTGCATCTATGCGTCGCTGAACGCGGAAAACTCCGAAATTGTCGATATGCGGTGAAAATTTATGTAAAGGGCTGGCTTTCTCCAATTTTCGCTTATTTTCGATGGGCAAATCCTTGTTGTATTGAAGAACAGCAATTTCGTCCCTGAAGTGATTCACTTGTGCTAGCCGATACAAACAGTTTTCAGCTTCAGTATACTCGTCCTTAGTGATGACTCCTTCTCTTCTGGGTACATTTAGTTTTGTCGCCGATAAATTCCATATGAAACGCATCACGTACACTTGAGTTCGAACACGCCGTTTCCATTTGGAAAATCTTTCAAATTGGATGATGTTAGGCATTATCTTAGAGTGATATAAGACATGGGCTCTTTGTTCTTCATCTGTTGTTTCACGATTGGAGATTTTCTTTGGCCACATCTCTTCTGGTTCTCTCAAAAATGTCGGTCCAAAAATCCATCGGCTTGTCGAAGTGAAATCGGAGGTTTGCTGGGCACATATCTCCATTGCTGCATCTCAGTCATGTCGAGGATTTCACTCATCCTAAAGGCGACGAACTGGCGGTACCTCCGGTGGTCAGACTGAATCCAACAAAGCACTGTCCTCGAGTCAGTCCAGGAAACTTGTTGCGAGATTTGCATGGAGTGTCCTTGAGTGATACTTCTTGCTAGACGAGCCCCAAGCCTTGCTGCTTTCAATTCTAGGCGTGGAATTGATGCCATCTTTAGTGAGGCAACTCGAGTTTTCGATGCTATAAGGCTGCATTCTATTTCACTTCCTTTTGACACCCTGAAGTATGCCACGGCTGCGAACGCATTTTCACTTGCATCTGCGAGCACGTGTAATTGAACATTGTCGTGCTCTCCAAACCTAGCACATATTCCAGACCTCCAAGTTTCTTGCATCAAAACTTGATGTACACAATGAAATGAGCGATTAGTCCTAACGGAAAAATATGGTCATCATCATCCGTAAGACTTGTCGCTTAGTTGGAAGAACGTCGTTGTATACAAGTTGTTGTACTGATGCTTTTGGTGATAATTAATAGTTGAAGTTATCTGATGACATGTACCACCACATACCTAATACTCGTTCGGTTGATTCAGCTTCAGGATTATTGCTCAAATTAACCGATTCCTGCTTCTCTCCTTCCAGTTCGTCGTTCACCTTTGAGCAGTTAGAGATCCAGTTGCGAATTTCAAAACCAGCCTTTGAGTGGATGTACTTAACCTTTTTTGCCAGTTTAATTGCTTCGTCCTCAGAATCAACACTGTCCAGAAGGTCGTTTACATAATGATTTTGAATTATGCATTTGGCCGCCCTCGGGAATTGCGATTCGTATTCCTTCTTTGAAAGATAGTTCTACATTTGCAACTGAAAATTATTCCACAACATCGGATTCTTGTGAAGTTTTTTACGAAAACATTCGAATCTGCGAAAAGCCATTGGAAAATTATTAGGCAACTCAAAACGATCATACTTCCATAGCAATTGTGTTTCGAATCTTTCACCCTTTCTGATGGTATTGGCTTCTAACATTTTACTAGCCCGTTCCTCTTCAACTGGTTTCGCATTTTTTATCGATGTTGTTACTCCCAGCCTATCCAGCGAAAAATATTCCTTCATCATATTGTGGAGCGACTCGCTTTTCTTTTCGCATTCACAGATATGAAAGTTGTAATGTTCGAATTGTCTTACGCCGCTTTCTCCATATACAACCCATCCTAGCCGTGTCTTTGTAGCGGCTGGCTCATCTTCATTCCCTTCGATAGCTTTCAGTGGGAACACCTCTCAGATGAGAATGCTTGGATGCTAGATCGCTTGTATGAAGAGACTGCTCTGGTAGATCGAGAGATTTCACAGTCCTAATATTTCGAAGCATACAGTTTTTGACACCACTTGCAGCAGAGATTTCAGCAGATATTATTTCTGAGTCGTTCTCCCATCGATGAGTTTTACCCATCCATTGTGGATGTAATGGATCCTTTTTTCCTTTAAGATTTAATTCTGCTGCAATAGAACTGTCCATTAGGTTAAATCCGAGCCTTCATCCAGGAACGCGAACGTTTGTATCTTTTTATAATCGTTGTACATCACGACGGGAACTATTCGGTACAGTATGGAGTTTTGGTTCTCTATGTTTGCATGGCAGTTATGCGCTGATGTTGTCGCACTGGTTGTTGGGGTTGTTGATGCATGTACCGTATTCTCCTTGTGCTTATGAAGCAATGCATGATGACGATACTTGCACGCATCTACGCCACATAATTTGTCCAAGCTACAACGTGTATTAATGTGTGCTACTAAACAGGTGCGGCAGAGAAGTAGACGTTTTACTGTCGTCCACTTGTCATTTAGTCCCATTTTTATTATGAATTTTTGACATTGCTCAATACGGGAGCATTCCTGGTTGCATAACTTACACTTGTGAAGATTTTGGCTGCTGGTATTTTAATTTGAACACTCGGCGTGTACGTTGATGTTTGCCTTACCGCTTGCAGGACGCTTTTCGTTAAGGAAATAAGATGGTGTGAAAGTAACATCACTTACTGTTTCAGCAAGCTCAAACAACCATATGCTTATACTGGATATATTCACAAACGAAAGAGTACGTTTAAATATCGCCCAATTTAATTTAATTTGTGCTGGGAGTTTACCGAATATCTCCTGGAGCAGTACCGGATTGTTGAGGTGGTCATGGAGACCTGATGCTTCGATGGTGGCACACATGTTTTGAACAGCTAGTGCAAACGTGATTATAGATTCTAGCTTATCGGCTCTTGGTGCCGGTTCATTGCGTACTTTCATCAAAAGATAGTGGATAATAATCTCTGGACGCCCGTACATCATCCGGAGTGTTATTAGTATAGCTGGAACGTTTGAAGGTAAAAGCAACCTGCTTCTCACGAGATCCAAAGCGCTTCTCTTTAAGCATCATTGTAGTCGCATAAGTTTCTCGTCGTTACTAAAACCGCATAACCTCGTACTGTTTTATGAACAGAGGCCACTCCTCCGGATTTCCACTAAATATTGGGAGCTCCCTAGCCAAAGATTGGCGTGCAGCAATTTGATTTTTGCTTAGAGAGTTTGCTTCCGTTGGACGTGGCTTCTGTTGAGTATTATCTGTCGCTATTTTTATTTGGTTTACTACACCTGACCAACTATACCCTGCTTTAGCTGATGTTTTTTATTCTAAAACGTATACTTTCTTTCTTTCTTTTTGTGATGTAATTGCCAATTTTTGTTTTGCGACTTCGGTTGAATTTGTTGCTAAGGCTTTTATATGTTTATCAGGTGAAAATGTACGTACCTCTTCATCGCTCGAACTATAATCTTCCATTAGCACAGCCATCTTTTTTCTTAGGTATTCTGCATCCCTCTTCTCTTGTAAAGCCCTATCTTCTTTAAGCAGCTGAAGTTGGACTTCTCTTCTTTTAGATGATGTTGTGGATTTTACTGATGGCTGTTTTTTTGCGCTATCACCAACACTTTTGGTGGGTGCACGATGGACAGAACCATTCTTTATCTTCGATTTCGGAAGACGTTCCGGTGCATGCAAAGTGGAACCATTTATCGCAACTGTCGCACTCCACCATCTCCTCATTGTCCGGTAATTCGCAGAGTCCGTAACTGCCCTTGTCTGCTTCATGAGTTCTTTTTTCGTCGGCCATTTTGTATTTGTTTTATTTAGCAGACAAGAATTTTGTAGAAATGTTACGATGACGTTACTTTTCCTTTTTCTTTATAATAAAAAAAAGTTCAGCTTTTGTAGTATGTATAATGCAATTTTTAGGTCTTATTCTTTGTTCTTCGATTAAAATAACTACAAAATTATTTTTCTGTGTTTTTATTTAACGCAAAATTCTTTTTCTTTTATTAAAAAATGCCAATGAAATCACGTCGCTGTCTCGAACTTTCTTTCTCCCTCTCCTTTTCGTTCAGCAAATTAAAAACATGGCCGGCCGTTCAGCAAACAAGCATGTGGTGTATTTTAGGTGGCATTGCCAACACATGTCCTTTAAAACATACCAACATTTCATCAAAATCGAGGTGGTGTCCACTTTGTACATAATTATCTTTTTTTCGTCCAACAAATTGTGTTGTTTTCAAATCAGCAGATGTCCTATAGGTATTTCTCTCCGATTTCCGGCGATTTTTCATGCACACTATGGTAACCCCAGTGAGAGCTTAAAAGAGGGACAGATTTATAAAAGCTATTGCAACCAGAATGAGAGGCAAACGTCCTATCTTCCCTGTACTGACAATTTTTGTGGAACAGAGTATAGATTCATGAAACTAGGGCCAAATTACCGCATCCGTTAACGAGTAACTCGTTATCGAAATGTGACGATTTATGATTACCGCTGTCGATATCGAGCACTCGGTATCGAAATTTGAGATGACAGCATACGGTAACGAGTGTCATATTATTTGAAGGCAATCTGGCTGTCGAGTGCGAGCAAAAAAACTTATGTGTTTTTTTTTTTTATAATTTGCGCGTGCAAAAGGGATTGTTAGCACTCTTATAATGTATAACACAGCACGGGCTTTAAGTAAATGGGGAATTAGAAAGGAGGAGAAACTGATGCACATTGGTCTTAAATGTCTGCAAACTAGGTATAATGGTCAGGAAAAACAGAGTGCAGTAGGGCATTCCACATTCGTGTTGTGTGGCAAATGAAAGAATCTTTATATTTCACAGTACGGCCGAAAACAAGCTTTAGGGTGAACTGATGGGCATTCCTGGCATAGCGGGTTTTGCGGCTGAAATGTTCCAGGGGGGGAATGCAACTGGCTATCTCATTTGAGCACTTATGGTGGAAATAGCGATAAAACAATGTAAGACAGGATACATTACGGCGCGCGGTGGCCAAGAGGGACAAGCGATTTCGAGATGTCACGATTGCCGATGAGTTTTATCGCGCGTTTTTGGATTCTGTCCAGTAGCTCCAGGTATGTAATTGGTGCACGGGACCAGATATGAGCGTTGTACTCAAGTTTGGGGCGTATGAACGTCTTGTAAATGTTGGCCAGATCAGAAGGGGCGAAATATTTCTTGCACCGCTTGAGGAAACCTAGACATTTCGCTGCGTTCTTGGCGATATCAAATATGTGATCATTCCAACGAAGGTTGTCATTGATACACATACCGAGGATGGAGAGTCTTTCGGTTTCAGCGATGCAAGTGCCATTCATGGATAATGGCGAGGTGATAAGGTTTCGCTTCAATGACAGAAGACAGCATTGTGTTTTGGAAGTATTAAATTCCACTCTATTGGTTTTACCCCACTTAAGTATGCTGTCAAGGTCGGAATTTAATGAGCTTAACATACGTTGCCATTCCAGTTCTACCCCCGACGATGAGGGACGTAAACCAGGGAACGAATATGAAAATCTGAGGGTAGTGTCATCAGCGAAGGAATGGATTGGATTAGAAGTAACAGACAGGAGATCATTTATAAAAATGAGGAAGAGAGTCGGAGACAAAACGGAGCCTTGGGGAACACCAGCATTTATTTGGTGGATTGCAGACTTGAAACTGTCCAAATCAACTTGAATTGAATGGTCCGAAAGGTAATTTCTAATCCATTGAAGAAGGGTATCATCGATCCCAAATGCACGCATTTTCGACAAAAGAGCTTGATGCCAAACTCTGTCAAATGCCTTTGAAATATCAAGCACAACTATCTAACTTTCAACACCGTGGTGAACTGATTGGTTCCACTTTTCGGTTAGATATGTCATCAAATCACCAGTGGACCTGTTGCTGCGAAAACCGTACTGCCGGTCATTAAGAAGTTTTCGGGATTCGAGATATCTCATAAGCTGACGATTTATCAGCGTTTCTATGACCTTAGAAAGAAGGGACGTAAGCGCAATTGGTCGGTAGGAGGAGGGAGAAGAAGATTCGCCTTTTTTTTAGGGACGGGCTGGACAAATGCTGTTTTCCACCTTCTCGGAAAGAGCCCTGAATCATAGGACAGATAGAAAACCTCTTCAGAACAATAGGGGAAACACCATCTGGACCAGCGGATTTGTGTATGTTGAGGTCTTGAAGTACTACTGCCACTGTACGAGTGCGAAAATGGATCGGACCCATAGAGAATTCTACGCGCTCGAGTACAGGGGGAGATAAAGCACAATCTGGAAGCGTGGAGCTATATGCGAAATGAGCAGCAAGCAGATTGGCTTTATCTGAAGAGTTGACAGCTGGGTTATCATTGTAAATGAGGGTCGGAACAGATGATGAGGCCGAATTCTTAATGTTCTTAACAAACGACCAAACGTTTTTACTACCCGTGGGACTTTGTCGTATTTTTTGCCTCAACTTTTGATCGTAGGAGAATTTGACACGATTGATGTGAGCATTACAGTCATTTCTGGCTCGTTTAAAACTTTTTTCCGATAAATTCCATATGAAACGCATCACGTACACTTGAGTTCGAACACGCCGTTTCCATTTGGAAAATCTTTCAAATTGGATGATGTTAGGCATTATCTTAGAGTGATATAAGACATGGGCTCTTTGTTCTTCATCTGTTGTTTCACGATTGGAGATTTTCTTTGGCCACATCTCTTCTGGTTCTCTCAAAAATGTCGGTCCAAAAATCCATCGGCTTGTCGAAGTGAAATCGGAGGTTTGCTGGGCACATATCTCCATTGCTGCATCTCAGTCATGTCGAGGATTTCACTCATCCTAAAGGCGACGAACTGGCGGTACCTCCGGTGGTCAGACTGAATCCAACAAAGCACTGTCCTCGAGTCAGTCCAGGAAACTTGTTGCGAGATTTGCATGGAGTGTCCTTGAGTGATACTTCTTGCTAGACGAGCCCCAAGCCTTGCTGCTTTCAATTCTAGGCGTGGAATTGATGCCATCTTTAGTGAGGCAACTCGAGTTTTCGATGCTATAAGGCTGCATTCTATTTCACTTCCTTTTGACACCCTGAAGTATGCCACGGCTGCGAACGCATTTTCACTTGCATCTGCGAGCACGTGTAATTGAACATTGTCGTGCTCTCCAAACCTAGCACATATTCCAGACCTCCAAGTTTCTTGCATCAAAACTTGATGTACACAATGAAATGAGCGATTAGTCCTAACGGAAAAATATGGTCATCATCATCCGTAAGACTTGTCGCTTAGTTGGAAGAACGTCGTTGTATACAAGTTGTTGTACTGATGCTTTTGGTGATAATTAATAGTTGAAGTTATCTGATGACATGTACCACCACATACCTAATACTCGTTCGGTTGATTCAGCTTCAGGATTATTGCTCAAATTAACCGATTCCTGCTTCTCTCCTTCCAGTTCGTCGTTCACCTTTGAGCAGTTAGAGATCCAGTTGCGAATTTCAAAACCAGCCTTTGAGTGGATGTACTTAACCTTTTTTGCCAGTTTAATTGCTTCGTCCTCAGAATCAACACTGTCCAGAAGGTCGTTTACATAATGATTTTGAATTATGCATTTGGCCGCCCTCGGGAATTGCGATTCGTATTCCTTCTTTGAAAGATAGTTCTACATTTGCAACTGAAAATTATTCCACAACATCGGATTCTTGTGAAGTTTTTTACGAAAACATTCGAATCTGCGAAAAGCCATTGGAAAATTATTAGGCAACTCAAAACGATCATACTTCCATAGCAATTGTGTTTCGAATCTTTCACCCTTTCTGATGGTATTGGCTTCTAACATTTTACTAGCCCGTTCCTCTTCAACTGGTTTCGCATTTTTTATCGATGTTGTTACTCCCAGCCTATCCAGCGAAAAATATTCCTTCATCATATTGTGGAGCGACTCGCTTTTCTTTTCGCATTCACAGATATGAAAGTTGTAATGTTCGAATTGTCTTACGCCGCTTTCTCCATATACAACCCATCCTAGCCGTGTCTTTGTAGCGGCTGGCTCATCTTCATTCCCTTCGATAGCTTTCAGTGGGAACACCTCTCAGATGAGAATGCTTGGATGCTAGATCGCTTGTATGAAGAGACTGCTCTGGTAGATCGAGAGATTTCACAGTCCTAATATTTCGAAGCATACAGTTTTTGACACCACTTGCAGCAGAGATTTCAGCAGATATTATTTCTGAGTCGTTCTCCCATCGATGAGTTTTACCCATCCATTGTGGATGTAATGGATCCTTTTTTCCTTTAAGATTTAATTCTGCTGCAATAGAACTGTCCATTAGGTTAAATCCGAGCCTTCATCCAGGAACGCGAACGTTTGTATCTTTTTATAATCGTTGTACATCACGACGGGAACTATTCGGTACAGTATGGAGTTTTGGTTCTCTATGTTTGCATGGCAGTTATGCGCTGATGTTGTCGCACTGGTTGTTGGGGTTGTTGATGCATGTACCGTATTCTCCTTGTGCTTATGAAGCAATGCATGATGACGATACTTGCACGCATCTACGCCACATAATTTGTCCAAGCTACAACGTGTATTAATGTGTGCTACTAAACAGGTGCGGCAGAGAAGTAGACGTTTTACTGTCGTCCACTTGTCATTTAGTCCCATTTTTATTATGAATTTTTGACATTGCTCAATACGGGAGCATTCCTGGTTGCATAACTTACACTTGTGAAGATTTTGGCTGCTGGTATTTTAATTTGAACACTCGGCGTGTACGTTGATGTTTGCCTTACCGCTTGCAGGACGCTTTTCGTTAAGGAAATAAGATGGTGTGAAAGTAACATCACTTACTGTTTCAGCAAGCTCAAACAACCATATGCTTATACTGGATATATTCACAAACGAAAGAGTACGTTTAAATATCGCCCAATTTAATTTAATTTGTGCTGGGAGTTTACCGAATATCTCCTGGAGCAGTACCGGATTGTTGAGGTGGTCATGGAGACCTGATGCTTCGATGGTGGCACACATGTTTTGAACAGCTAGTGCAAACGTGATTATAGATTCTAGCTTATCGGCTCTTGGTGCCGGTTCATTGCGTACTTTCATCAAAAGATAGTGGATAATAATCTCTGGACGCCCGTACATCATCCGGAGTGTTATTAGTATAGCTGGAACGTTTGAAGGTAAAAGCAACCTGCTTCTCACGAGATCCAAAGCGCTTCTCTTTAAGCATCATTGTAGTCGCATAAGTTTCTCGTCGTTACTAAAACCGCATAACCTCGTACTGTTTTATGAACAGAGGCCACTCCTCCGGATTTCCACTAAATATTGGGAGCTCCCTAGCCAAAGATTGGCGTGCAGCAATTTGATTTTTGCTTAGAGAGTTTGCTTCCGTTGGACGTGGCTTCTGTTGAGTATTATCTGTCGCTATTTTTATTTGGTTTACTACACCTGACCAACTATACCCTGCTTTAGCTGATGTTTTTTATTCTAAAACGTATACTTTCTTTCTTTCTTTTTGTGATGTAATTGCCAATTTTTGTTTTGCGACTTCGGTTGAATTTGTTGCTAAGGCTTTTATATGTTTATCAGGTGAAAATGTACGTACCTCTTCATCGCTCGAACTATAATCTTCCATTAGCACAGCCATCTTTTTTCTTAGGTATTCTGCATCCCTCTTCTCTTGTAAAGCCCTATCTTCTTTAAGCAGCTGAAGTTGGACTTCTCTTCTTTTAGATGATGTTGTGGATTTTACTGATGGCTGTTTTTTTGCGCTATCACCAACACTTTTGGTGGGTGCACGATGGACAGAACCATTCTTTATCTTCGATTTCGGAAGACGTTCCGGTGCATGCAAAGTGGAACCATTTATCGCAACTGTCGCACTCCACCATCTCCTCATTGTCCGGTAATTCGCAGAGTCCGTAACTGCCCTTGTCTGCTTCATGAGTTCTTTTTTCGTCGGCCATTTTGTATTTGTTTTATTTAGCAGACAAGAATTTTGTAGAAATGTTACGATGACGTTACTTTTCCTTTTTCTTTATAATAAAAAAAAGTTCAGCTTTTGTAGTATGTATAATGCAATTTTTAGGTCTTATTCTTTGTTCTTCGATTAAAATAACTACAAAATTATTTTTCTGTGTTTTTATTTAACGCAAAATTCTTTTTCTTTTATTAAAAAATGCCAATGAAATCACGTCGCTGTCTCGAACTTTCTTTCTCCCTCTCCTTTTCGTTCAGCAAATTAAAAACATGGCCGGCCGTTCAGCAAACAAGCATGTGGTGTATTTTAGGTGGCATTGCCAACACATGTCCTTTAAAACATACCAACATTTCATCAAAATCGAGGTGGTGTCCACTTTGTACATAATTATCTTTTTTTCGTCCAACAAATTGTGTTGTTTTCAAATCAGCAGATGTCCTATAGGTATTTCTCTCCGATTTCCGGCGATTTTTCATGCACACTATGGTAACCCCAGTGAGAGCTTAAAAGAGGGACAGATTTATAAAAGCTATTGCAACCAGAATGAGAGGCAAACGTCCTATCTTCCCTGTACTGACAATTTTTGTGGAACAGAGTATAGATTCATGAAACTAGGGCCAAATTACCGCATCCGTTAACGAGTAACTCGTTATCGAAATGTGACGATTTATGATTACCGCTGTCGATATCGAGCACTCGGTATCGAAATTTGAGATGACAGCATACGGTAACGAGTGTCATATTATTTGAAGGCAATCTGGCTGTCGAGTGCGAGCAAAAAAACTTATGTGTTTTTTTTTTTTATAATTTGCGCGTGCAAAAGGGATTGTTAGCACTCTTATAATGTATAACACAGCACGGGCTTTAAGTAAATGGGGAATTAGAAAGGAGGAGAAACTGATGCACATTGGTCTTAAATGTCTGCAAACTAGGTATAATGGTCAGGAAAAACAGAGTGCAGTAGGGCATTCCACATTCGTGTTGTGTGGCAAATGAAAGAATCTTTATATTTCACAGTACGGCCGAAAACAAGCTTTAGGGTGAACTGATGGGCATTCCTGGCATAGCGGGTTTTGCGGCTGAAATGTTCCAGGGGGGGAATGCAACTGGCTATCTCATTTGAGCACTTATGGTGGAAATAGCGATAAAACAATGTAAGACAGGATACATTACGGCGCGCGGTGGCCAAGAGGGACAAGCGATTTCGAGATGTCACGATTGCCGATGAGTTTTATCGCGCGTTTTTGGATTCTGTCCAGTAGCTCCAGGTATGTAATTGGTGCACGGGACCAGATATGAGCGTTGTACTCAAGTTTGGGGCGTATGAACGTCTTGTAAATGTTGGCCAGATCAGAAGGGGCGAAATATTTCTTGCACCGCTTGAGGAAACCTAGACATTTCGCTGCGTTCTTGGCGATATCAAATATGTGATCATTCCAACGAAGGTTGTCATTGATACACATACCGAGGATGGAGAGTCTTTCGGTTTCAGCGATGCAAGTGCCATTCATGGATAATGGCGAGGTGATAAGGTTTCGCTTCAATGACAGAAGACAGCATTGTGTTTTGGAAGTATTAAATTCCACTCTATTGGTTTTACCCCACTTAAGTATGCTGTCAAGGTCGGAATTTAATGAGCTTAACATACGTTGCCATTCCAGTTCTACCCCCGACGATGAGGGACGTAAACCAGGGAACGAATATGAAAATCTGAGGGTAGTGTCATCAGCGAAGGAATGGATTGGATTAGAAGTAACAGACAGGAGATCATTTATAAAAATGAGGAAGAGAGTCGGAGACAAAACGGAGCCTTGGGGAACACCAGCATTTATTTGGTGGATTGCAGACTTGAAACTGTCCAAATCAACTTGAATTGAATGGTCCGAAAGGTAATTTCTAATCCATTGAAGAAGGGTATCATCGATCCCAAATGCACGCATTTTCGACAAAAGAGCTTGATGCCAAACTCTGTCAAATGCCTTTGAAATATCAAGCACAACTATCTAACTTTCAACACCGTGGTGAACTGATTGGTTCCACTTTTCGGTTAGATATGTCATCAAATCACCAGTGGACCTGTTGCTGCGAAAACCGTACTGCCGGTCATTAAGAAGTTTTCGGGATTCGAGATATCTCATAAGCTGACGATTTATCAGCGTTTCTATGACCTTAGAAAGAAGGGACGTAAGCGCAATTGGTCGGTAGGAGGAGGGAGAAGAAGATTCGCCTTTTTTTTAGGGACGGGCTGGACAAATGCTGTTTTCCACCTTCTCGGAAAGAGCCCTGAATCATAGGACAGATAGAAAACCTCTTCAGAACAATAGGGGAAACACCATCTGGACCAGCGGATTTGTGTATGTTGAGGTCTTGAAGTACTACTGCCACTGTACGAGTGCGAAAATGGATCGGACCCATAGAGAATTCTACGCGCTCGAGTACAGGGGGAGATAAAGCACAATCTGGAAGCGTGGAGCTATATGCGAAATGAGCAGCAAGCAGATTGGCTTTATCTGAAGAGTTGACAGCTGGGTTATCATTGTAAATGAGGGTCGGAACAGATGATGAGGCCGAATTCTTAATGTTCTTAACAAACGACCAAACGTTTTTACTACCCGTGGGACTTTGTCGTATTTTTTGCCTCAACTTTTGATCGTAGGAGAATTTGACACGATTGATGTGAGCATTACAGTCATTTCTGGCTCGTTTAAAACTTTTTTCGGTTTTCCTCAGATGGGTTGGCCTTATATGACCGAAAGCACACCTCTTTTAACCTGATAGCCTCTTTACAGCTCGAATCCCACCACGCGTTTTCCTTTGGTTTGATGCTCTTTATCCTGTTAGGAATAAAGCATTTCATACCCAGGTGGATTGTATTTGTTATCATATCGGCAGCAAAATCCACATCGCTATCGAGGAAGCATAGCGACCAGTTAAAACTCTTAAAGAAGCCGTTTAGTTCTTCCCTCGTTTTGCCATACGGTTCTCTTTGGAGTTTGTTCCTTAACTTTGTGGTTGGTATACGAGAAATTCGCCGATATGATACAATGGTCCGACGAACCTAGAGGGGACAATACATTTATGGTGTATTTATCAGAGTGAGAGGTGAGGAACAAGTCCAGAGTGTTGGCGGTTTGACTACTACCCAGCAGGAAAAGGTAATCTATTGGAAACGAACAGGGAATCAATCGCTAGTATAGAAGCTTCAAGTCCACAGTGACCAACTTAAACACATATTCAGAGCAGATTTACTCAGTCGATGCGTCAACTAACACCGACTTTATGCTAGTCTCTGCAACGTCAGACACGCAAATAAATAATTTAGTTGCTAACAATTCCAGCACATCTACTGACGTTGAATGTGATATTTCTGTTGCTCCTATACCTAGAACGACTTTTGTTATTTCAAGTGACAAAATCCAGTTGAACTCGGCCCCTGTGTTAGGTAAAAGAAAACGAATTAATTTAACGGCTACAAATCCAAATACCACACCAGAATCCGATGTCATTACGAATGAAGTTGGTGACCAATTAAATAACGTCATTAGTACAAATCCAACTGACCAGAGTGGCATTGAGGCAATCCCTAGACCCAAATCTGTCTTTATTTCTAGGCTTAAGCCCGACATTTCTGTGGATGATATAGTAAATCATCTATTGTCTAAAAGTTTGATTTCCAATGAGTGTCTTATAAAGTTCACTACAATAAGTAAGCCGGATAGTTTCGTTTCATCTTTTAAAATAGTTACCCCCGTTTTGATCTTTGACTCACTATGCAAAAATGACATTTGGCCCCCCAATACTCTCGTAAAAGAATTCACTAATCGAGCATCTAAAAGACATACCAGTACATCGCAGGTTTTCAATTAAAAAAACTCTCTAAATTGTGCCTCTACTACCAAAATGTAAGAGGGTTACGAAGTAAAACTACCAATATTTTTGCCAACTCTCAGGCTTTTTCACATGACATTTTTGTTTTTACAGAGACTTGGTTAAACGCCAATATTTTGAACACGGAACTCTTCAACTCCGAGTTCCTAGTATATAGAAAAGATCGTTATATGGATAGTTGCACGGGATTGGGTTGTGGGGTGCTTATTGCAGTTCGTTCTCACCTCAGTTCCAGCTTAATCAGTGTTCCTTTCCCTTTGAACACAGAAACTATTTGTATTAAAATTTGTATTGAGGACAAAACTGTCTTTATCATTAATTCATACATTCCTCCTAATAGTGATACATCATTGTATTCTGAGCTGTCGCTTATCTAAGAACACATTCATGACTTATCCTGCTCGGAAAATAGCATTTTATTGCTCGGCGACTTCAACTTGCCACAAACGATCTGGGTTCCATCGGAGGATGGATCTTATCTCACAGCATCGTTTAATTCCGCTCAGCAGGAGCTTATTAAACTTGACTCCACTACGTCTTTTGACTTACAGCAAATCAGCTGTCTGAAAAACTACAATAATCGAACTCTCGATTTGGTCTTTTCCTCTGACCCTGTTAGTACTGTTATTCAAGAATCTTGTTCAACCATAACTAACATAGATAGATATCATCCACCATTGGATGTATTTTTTGACCTAAGCTGTCATATTTATGATAATAGTGACCCTAATGATGGCTCGTATATCTTTGACTTTCGACGGGCTAATTATCAGTAACTCTCTGAATGAATAAGGTGCTCCAATCTACAAGACATTAATGTTTCACCTAATGTTGAGGATGCAGTAAAGTGCTTTTACAGTATCCTAAATGATTGTATAAGAAGTTGTATACCAATGAAATTATCGAAGAATGCGATCTCGAACCATCCTACACTAAAGATCTGAAAACTCTACGAAATAAAAGAAATAGAGCATGGAAAAATTATATTAAAAGTCTCAGCCCAAAGGACTTTAATATTTGCATTGCATTTTTCGATGAATTCAAACTGCTTTCAAGCAGCTTATACAATGACTATATAAGCATAATGGAAACCTCACTTAGGAATAACCCGAACAAATTTTGGAGCTTGGTTAATTTCAAGAAAAGGTCGGATGGATATCCAGCAGAGTTTTCTTATAATAACAGCGTTTTTAATGACCCTGTTGATATTTGCAACTCTTTCGCGGATAATTTTCGTAAATCTTTTGACGATGTGCCGCTTAGTATTGGTGATGATTATTTTGAGCATCTCAAAGATGTTCCTCAAGTTGGCTTTATCAACATTGCCTTAGACTTGCAGACTATTTCGAAATTTATTTCATATCTGAAAGATGATTACTCTTCAGGTGCTGACGGCATTCCTCCAATAGTCCTGAAAAAATGCAGTGATGTACTTGCTCTGCCGTTGAAGTCTCTTTTTGAGATCTCCATTTCAACTGGACATTTCCTTAGCTTCTGGAAGCAATCGTTTATTACGCCCGTCTTTAAGAAAGGCGATAGAAATATTATTACGAACTACAGACCGATTTCAAAGTTGTCATGCATACCAAAATTATTTGAGCAAGTTGTGTGTGAAAGCCTTACTTTTCTTTGTCGGGGTGTTATTTGTACAGAACAACATGGATTCGTTAAAAACAGGTCTACTGTCACAAACCTGTTAACATTCTCCCATAACTGTTCCAATGCCTTAGAAAGTGGTCATGAGGTGGACTGTGTGTACACTAACTTCTCCAAAGCTTTCGATCAGCTTTCTCATGATATTATTATCTACCATCTCGAGGCGTTAGGTTTTCCCCCAATATTTATTTCGTGGGTTGGCTCTTACCTCACGCAGAGGTCATATCAGGTTAAATTTAGAGGTTGTCTTTCAGGCTCCTTCTTAGCAGGATCCGGCGTCCCTCAAGGGAGCCACCTAGGTCCACTTTTATTTATTCTTGCTATCAATGATGTTCCATCAATCATAAAACAGAGCAAAATCCTTATATTTGCCGACGATATGAAGATCAGTAAAGCAATTACAACCATAAATGATTGTAGACTTCTGCAATCAGATATTGATAGTTTCAGTACCTGGTGCTGTATGGTTTATGTCCTTAACACACTCAAGTGTCAGTCCATGACTTTCTCTAGGAAACGGGTACCGACTATATTCAACTACTTGATATCGAATCACTCTCTCAGTCGGGTTTATAGTTTTAAGGACCTGGGTGTTTACTTTAGCCCTGAACTTGATTTTAAAGATCATGTAAACCACATTGTGAATAAATCAAATTCAATGTTAGGTTTCGTTAAAAGATGGTGTAAGGAGTTTAAAAATCCTTATGTCCCCCTCTCACTATTTAACAGTCTTGTCCGTCCTCACCTCGAATATGCTTCGCCAGTATGGACACCTTATCAGAAAAATCTCAATACTCGTATTGAAGCCGTCCAGCGACGCTTCATTAGATTCGCATTGAAAGGTCTTCCCTGGGACAATCCTTTTAACCTCCCCCCATATTTGCATCGGATAAAACTGTTGCAAATGCAGCCTTTGGCTCAAAGAAGGGTCAATAATGATATAATTTGTATGCATCAATTGATCTCAGGTCTGATTGATGCACCTGACTCATTATCCTGTTTAGGATTAAACTTTCGTGGGGGATCGCATTACATTAGACGCATGAGTAAAATCTATAACTTAAATGTAAACATTCTTGACTTTAATCTTAACATGATTACACTAAAAAATGTATTGCGTAATGTAGTTCCTCGAACATAAATTCTAATTATGTATATTTGTTCTTATATTTGTTTATTTATTGCTAGTGGTAGTGTTGAAATGTAGCGTAGCCTAACCACTAGGTTAGGTTAGGTAGCAGTGGCTGCCAGTAACAAGTACCAGCACACTTAGGCCTATAGAGGCCCATTGTGATACCAAGGATCTTGATGATAATTACCCCGCTACTCAAGAGAACCATTTGGAGCTTTGTACAAAGCGAAGAAGGCTTCCTACGTCTTTTTGTGTTAGATCACTTAGATCATCGAAGAAGTATTCTCCTAGGTGAAGTTTCCTACTACGAGAAAGAGCTGGACACGAGCAGAGGAGATGTGTTGGACTTTCCTCATCCTCTTCGTCTCTACAGCTTCTGCAGAAGTCATTCGAAATGACGCCAAGTCTAGTAGCGTGTTTGCCTATAAGGCAGTGTCCTGTGATGACACCGATAATCGTACTAATATGTAGTCTTTTTAGTGACAAAATGTATCTAGAGCGGTTAAGATCTAATCTAGGCCAGATTTGCTTTGTAGCAAGGCAGGTGGTTCCACCTTCCCATCTAGCGTTGGTTTTATTGACTGTGTCAAGTTTGAGTGCTAGCTTGTAAGTAGCGAGTGGCATACCTATATATTTCTTATCGGGTAGAATAGGTATTGTTGTTCCTATTTTAGCGAGCTCATCAGCTTTGCAATTCCCTGGAATGTCTCTGTGCCCCGGCACCCAGCAAAGGTGAATGTTAAATTGCTTAGCCATCTCTATGAGAGATGAACGGCAGTTGGAGGTGGTCTTAGAAGTGGATGAGACTGATTCCAGAGATTTCAACGCCGCCTGACTATCCGAGAAAATGCTAATATCATTAGTGGATATTACATTCCTCTTGATCCAGGACAGTGCTTCCGAAATCGCCATGATCTCCGCTTGAAACACGCTACAGTGATCAGGGAGGCGAAAGGAGAGATTTAGTTTTAATCTGTCTGAGAAAACACCTCCTCCTACACCATCATTGGTTTTAGAGCCATCAGTATAGAAGTGTATCGACTTGTCTGTTACAGCACCTAGGTCATCCCAGAAAGACCTATCTGGAATAGTGACATTAAAGTTTTTGTCAAAATTGAGGGTACAGTGTAGTCTATGTTTTCGGGAAGGGTAAGATTGTCTAGTATTATGGAGTGGCCAGTGTAGTTACTTGATCACTGTGAGATTGTTTTGAGTCTTATGGCAGAACTGGTTGCCATTTGCTTACCAATTAAGTCTAGGGGTGGGAGATATAGTAGGATGTCTAATGCTGCGGAGGGTGTTGATGTTAATGCTCCACTAATGCACAGACACGCTAATCTTTGTACTTTCCCCAAGCTATCGCGATGTATAGCTTTATCTAGGGCGGTCCACCAGACCACTACGCCATACATCAGAATCGGTCTGATGATAGATACATAGAGCCAGTGGGCGATGCGGGGTTGAAGACCCCATTTGCTGCCGATGGCTTTCTTGCAGGAGTAGAGTACTATGGTAGCATTCTTTACTCTTTCTTGGATATTGAGTTTCCAACTAAGCTTACTGTCCAAGATGAGACCTAGGTACTTTGCTTTGTCTGTGAAAACTAACTTGGTACCATATAAAGAAGGGGGGTCTATCTGAGGGATTTTGTATTTCCTAGTAAAAAGAACCAACTCCGTTTTCTGAGGGTTAACCCCCAGTCCACATTTGTCGGTCCATTTCGAGAGCTTATTAAGTGCATTTTGCATGAGTTCATTGATCGTGTGAAGATGCTTGCCAGAAATAGCTATAGCGACGTCATCAGCATATGCGATTACTTTGCATCCCACGCCTTCTAGGAGTAGCAAAAGTTCATTTACTACCAGGTTCCAAAGAAGGGGGGATAGGACACCACCTAGGGGGGTGCCTCTGCTGACAAATCTCCTGGAAGAGGACTCGCCCAGCTTGGTGTTGATAATTCGACTAGAGAGTAGTAAATTGATCAATTTGCGAAGCGAGTTCTCGGCCTTGAGATTTGAAAGGGCATCTATTATAGCCTCCGATTTAACATTATTGAAGGCACCTTCTATATCCAGGAAGATAACCATTGTGTATTCTTTGCAGTAAATCGTCTTCTCAATGGTGCGTACTAGGGAGTGCAGTGCAGTTTCTACTGATTTACCCTTACAGTAGGCATGTTGGGATTCTGATAGCAGTCTTGATTCAATGCTGCTGCGAAGCTGGGTATCGATCAGTCTTTCTAAAGTTTTTAAGAAGAATGATGATAGGCTAATAGGTCTGAGATCTTTTGGACTAGCGTGAGAGCTCTTTCCCGCTTTGGGAATAAAAACTACTTTGACTTCCAACCATAATTTGGGAATGTAGGTATTATTTATACTAAAGGTGAGTATAGTTTCCAGCCAGGGCAGAATTATGTCAGTTGCCGACTGGAATTCAGCAGGTATTATGCCGTCAGGTCCCGCAGACTTGTATGGTTGGAAGCTGCGTAGTGCCCAAAGCAGTTTGTCCTTTGTGACCAGACTATTAATGTTATTTTGTGTAAGTTGAGTAGGTTGTGTACTATTAGACGACCTACTAAGTGGAGAAGAGAAGCTACCAGGAAAATGTGTATCCAGGAGTAGGTCTATTGTTTCTTCGCTTGAAGAGGTCCAAGAGCCATCTGGTTTCATAAGATAGCCAGGAGTACTTGGATTGGTCGATAGTATTTTTCGTAGCCTTAAGGTTTCCGAGAAGTTCTCAATGTTGTCGCAGAAAAGTCTCCAGGATTTCCGTTTAGCTTTCCTAAGAGTACTTTTGAATACTGCGAGGGACTCCTTATAAGAGTTCCAATCTAGGGTACTTTTTGTGAATTTGGCCCTGTTGAATAGCAGTCTACAGCGTTTTCTTGTACTGCTAATTTCGGAGTTCCACCATGGTGGTTTTGGTTTCCCCTTTGGTCTTATTGTAGGGCATGCTACATCTAGTGCCCTATTGCAGGCGGAAGTAAGTTCTCCTACCATGCAGTCAAGCTCTTGTGTGCTGCCCGTGACAGGGGGTATTGAAGAAGGGATTAGCCTCTGTACGGTTTCCCTGTATTTAGCCCAGTCGGTCTTTCGGTAGTTCCGAAACTCTGGTTTGGCTGGGGGATGATCGTTTAACGAGAATTGGATGTATCGGTGATCTGAGAACGAATGTTCAGCCGAAACTTTCCAGTTGTTGATCGATTGGGAGATATTATCAGATACAAGTGTAATATCTAGAACTTCCTGTCTATTGCAGGTTATAAAAGTTGGTGTGCAACCTTTGTTGCAGTAGGTGAGGTTTGTATTAAGAAAATAGTCAAAAAGTAACTCACCTCTGTTGTTGGTGTCGGAGCTGCCCCAAATAGAGTGATGCGCGTTAGCGTCACTACCATCCATCCTTGCGCCTCTCTGCATCCGCGATCGCCTCCCTCAGATTGTTCGGAGGTAGAGGGCCTATTTCGTCATGGGCGAGATAGGCCGAGACCAGCCAGATTTTGCCCTTGCCAGTCTCCAGTTTTACCACTACTGTATTTCGATCGCTGTAATTAGAGAGTAGGAATATATTAAGATTACTCTTTGCCAGAATGCAGGCTCTTGGCTTACCTTCATTCCTCTTGTGGTAAAGAGTATAATTAGGAGTCCTGAGTCCAAGTATCGAGTTACCATTAACCCAAGGTTCCTGGATCAGGACGACGTCTTCTCCTAGTTGTTGGAGTCGGAGAAGAAGTGAAGCGGATGCCGCTTTGGAGTGGTGGAAGTTAATCTGAACTAATCGCAGCATTGGAGCTACAATCAGGCGGATTTACCTCCACTACTGTAGAGTTTGCCTCTGGGTCTGAGTCCGAAGCTAGAAGCTCGTCCTCACTCAAGCATATGATAGGCTCAATCTCCATATCCGAGAGTGGTTTGGGATGGTGGTGGTGGTAGTGGTGAGGGTACCGTCTTCGAGTCATTTGTCATTGCACCGGATGACATCTGCGAGCATGACGGTAGCTCCGAAGTGGTTGCGAGGTCCTTGGGTGAGGGGTTTGACTCCGCTATTGCCTCGTCTTTTTTGTACACCTTAAGGGTGATAGAGTCAAACCCGTAGCTTATTACGCCGTTGGTTTTGCCGAGAGGAGCCAGGGATTCCTGATTGATAACAATACAGGTACTCCTAAAGAGACCCCTGCCTTCGTCTAACCTGCCGATCTTCCAATTGTGCGTCGGAAGTTGTGGGTTGCAGAGTTTAATGACGCTAAGCACATCTGCGGCAAGAGGGGGTTCGATTGGGATCCAGGCCCGGGTTCTTGGTCTGCTCGGGATATCCTCCTTTGCTATGACCTCCAACCTAGCACCTGGCCATATCTCACCCAATTGGCTTATTGCCAGCTTATAAAGCTACGCCGATCTATCATCAGCGCAGTCGACCAACTTCATATGGCCTTGATGCCATCCGTTGTCGCGACATATGGGGGGAGGACCTGGGTGATCCTTGAAGATTCTATGGAATCCACTGTGCAGCCGGCTGTTGACCAGCACCCACCTATCAGGGTAGATCCTGCCATTTGGATCGCTGCGGTCGATGACTGCAACCACCAAGTGATCCTTAAGAACCTCGCTGAAAGGCCTTGATGTGATGCTGGACGGCTTAGGTGTGGTGTTGTTCACCTTAGTTCTTTTTGAGTCCGGATGGGACTCGTCCAGCGACCTTTGTCTTTTTGACGCGGAGTCTGAAGACGCAGCGGGTGACCTCTTGGTGATTTTCATCGCCCAATCAAGAGATGCCCTTTGCTGTGCTGATCTGGCCTCTTCTGGAATTTTGCCAATTCTTTCCAGTACATTGGCAGCAGTCTTACGGTCCCTATAAGCCTGCTTGGAGGGGCGATATACCGTTTCCGGCGTACCGTCCCCGAAGCGTCCGAAGCGGACGACCGTGGGTGATTGGAGGATGCGTTGGGAGACGGGCCAGAAGCTTTCGGTCTTCCCAGCGCATCCAAATGGGTGTTTAAGAGTGGATGCGCGCCTTTGCCAGCAATGCTAGAATCCAGCTTGGGTAGCAGATTCTTTGCTGCTGCTTGGCATCGAGCAACCTCAGCAGAAGACCCTGAGGTCTGCTGCCGGCCGGGATTGAAGAGGACCCGGTCTTGGAATTGTTGTTTTTGTTATTATTGTTGTTTTTGTTGTTGGAGTTCATTTTAGTTCCCACGAGTAGCGGAGAAAGAAGGTCCACCTGCACAGAGATCCGCAGTATGCAGGTAAGGCTGGCTAATCCGGATGTCGCCAGGTTTCCGGATACTCCGTGCAAGACTGAGCTATTTAAAGGGCCCTCAGCCTGGTCGATTCTCGGCACGGGTCGTATGACACCTTAATCCGGCCCGGGATTGGGAGCGAAGGAATAGAGGATGGGAATGGTGTGACGGGGTCGACTATCCTTTGGTTGAGATCTCCTCTAGGGTTGGTGACCCGAGAGTCTTTGACCTTATAGGCCCCTACACCACGACGAGGTAGATAGTCAGGTAGGGGAGCCTAACCACTAACACCAGCACTAAATTATGAGCCTGTTGATGCATATTTTGCCCTGGCGAATTTCTGCTTATGGCTGTTGCTTGTATTAAGCGCACCATGACACAGATCTGATAGTGTTAAAAAAAAAAAGAATATTATAAATATTATAAATAATCGATTACCTGAAAGTGTTTTAAGAATGCATTATAGAATTCATTCTTTGTAATCTATAGCTATATATATGTATAACAATGATGTAAAAAAATGTATAGTAATTCATCAATTGAGAACGGCTGGGCCGATTTGGCTGAAATTTTTTTTCAGTTGTTCGTAATTGCCAGGAGAAGGTTTTTACGAAAGAAAATATTGGGAAAACCCTCCGGAAAAGTCGGCAAATTGGAAAAATTGAAATGTATGGAATTTTGTGTGCAATTATTCCGGTATGGCTTTTCGAATGAAAAAATATAAAATTCTTAGTGGAAAACTCGGAAAATCCCGGAAAAACGCGAAAAATTTGAATTTTTTGTTCGACCAAATTTTTCATTTTATCGCATGAATTGATTTAAAGGTGGTAAATTCTTTTTGAAGCTTGAAAAATTTCGTATAGTTGTGAAATTCATTGTGGTAAAAGACGTTTTGCGTGCATTTTGGGTGGAGGAGTTAACGAGATAAATAAAAGATGGCGCTATACTGCGATCAATGCCTCAACCCGATAAATGACGTTATACGTTGATTTAGGCTGTGCGCAATTTGACAGGTATTCTTTTCGCATTTTCGTTTTCTATTAAGCAAATGTGCTATTTTTATTGCTACAATTGATTCGAGTTTTGTGTATTATTACACTGATACACATCCGCAGACGGTACGACAAAACAAGAACAAGGAAACTCCTACAGAAAGATAGGACATCGCTGTCGATGCTGATAGGTGTACTAACCGGCCACAATCTGCTAACATGAAGAAACTCGCCTGAATGATGATGACATCTGCAGAGGGTGTGGTGATGAAGAGGCTCATGAGGACACAGCCCCCCAGGTGGGGGCGATCTTGCTACACTCATATTAGCAAATTATTGAGTATACTTTTAGGTGTTTCTTTTGTTTTTGTTTTTTGTAAGACAAATAGATGGTTTGTGTCCTGACTAAGCGTATGAGCTTAATTTTTCGTCTGCACTGATGGTGATTGCTCAAGCTCCACAGAATTAAGCGCGCCAATTGGCGATCAGCTAGTTATCTTCGATAGCGAAAAATGAAAATAAACAGTTTACCTCAGTTTTCCAGCGAAGACTTTGACTTCCTGTGGTGCAGAGTGAGAAACACTTACTCTCTGACACTTCTGACTCCAGGGGGATCTCCTCTTCTACAATCGTCCTTTGTTTATTATTTTAACCACTGAGAACCAATCCTTAAATTTTATTTTAATTCCCTTTAACTAACTTGTTTAACTATCTCTCTTTTCTAAAATGTTCCTTTGTGTTCGAATGCCTTTTTTTTTCTTCTCCTAAACTTCACACTGGTCAACCAAGAAGTGACCATTCCAGTGGGTTCCTTTGTCCACCTCGGACACAAAGAGCCCACCCACATTCACCCACACAGTCAACCATTCAGCCACAGCGGGATCCAGTTGCGGCTTTTCAAGCGGTATTCTGCTCTCTGGCTAGAATACGCCACCGTTTTTCGTTCCCCAATGTGCTCTCTCTCGCATCGCATACATACTGGAATTCGAAGCACATTGGGACATTTCTAGTGCCTGCGAATTCTATGATCGAGTTCAGCGATTTGGTTTCGCTGACTTTTCGGAGAAAAAAAAGCGCTCAATCAAAAAAGATATTTTTTGGCATTTTCCCAATTACTGCTTGTGGCGACCTGCCGATTATTGAACATACTGCTCTTCTACGTAAAAGCTCTCCTAATAATCATCTTAGGAATCCGGATTTTTCCGATCATGCTTCAGAAAACTATGCATGTAATGGAACCTACTCTACAAAAGATTTTTCAAAGTAGTCTTAAATGTGGCCATATACATATAAAGCATGGAGAGAAGTCAAAGTCGTCTTCATCCCCAAAGCTGGGAAGCCCAGCCACACTACTGCAAAAGACTACAGACCTATTAGCCTTACATCCTTTGTGCTAAAGACCCTTGAGAAGCTAATCGATGTGTATATTCGCGCTAAATTCAACCACACGAACATACATATCTCAAGCACAGCATGCCTATGCAAAAGGTAAAGGTGTGGAGACAGCGTTACACAAAGTAGTTAGCACTAATGAAAGATCTTTGCACGTCAAAGAATACACGCTTGCCGCATTTCTCGTTATTGAAGGTGCTTTCAACAACGTTGAGACGAATGCTATCAAAAAAGCGCTAGAAGATAACCGTATTGATTGCACCATAACAGAACTTATAGTTAGCCTTCTTGATAGAAGGCACATCATTGCTGACCTCGGGGGAACCCACCAAAAAGTAATTGCATCCAGAGGCACGCCGCAGGGAGGAGTCATATCCCCTCTTCTTTGGGTCATGGTCATTAACGAACTACTTGTGAAACTTAGATACAGTGGAGTAAGAGCAATAGCATACGCGGACGATGTAGTGCTGCTCGCTACAGGTAAATTCCTAACCACTATCAGTGAACTAATGCAGAGAGCCTTGAACACACTAATCGGTTGGACGAAACAATGTGGACTGGGGGTCAACCCTCAGAAGACCGAACTAGTGCTGTTCAGCAACACGCTGTCCGCGAGTGCGAAGTACTTAGGCCTCATACTAGATAGAAAACTTAATTGGAAGTTGAACATTAAAGAAAGAATAAAAAAAGCACCAGTTGCCTTCTATACTTGCAGTAGATTCTTCGGAAATAACTGGAGATGTAGACCACAAATTACATTGTGGATGTACACGGCAATAGTCAGACCGATATTAACATATGGAGGATTGATCTGGTGGCATGCTGTTACCAAGGCCTGCAACCTTAAGGATATGACCAAAATACAAACAATAGCATGCACTGGTACGACCAGCGCGATGAGAACAACACCAATAGCAGGGTTGGAAGCAATTCTTAATCTTCTGCCCTTAGACCTTTATATACAAGAGACCGCAGCAAAGAGCGCTCTCAGAATAAGCCAGTCAAAATACTAGAAATCTAACACATATGGACATGCCAGGATACTTGGCAATTATCTAAATGACACCATCAACACAGATTACACTGTCCCATACATGGATTTCGAAAAACCCTTCTCGTGGGAATTTCCAAATAGAGAAAAGTGGGAGAAAAATGAAATAATTAAAGACGCTAAATCCATCTACACTGATGGGTCAAAAATGGACATAGGCGTAGGGGCAGGCTGCTTCTCGGATGAACTGGGTATAAGCAGCTCCATACGGCTCCCTGATCACAGCAGTGTTTTCCAAGCTGAGGTTCTAGCAGTGACAAAGGCTGCTTAACTGGTGTCAATGATGACAATATCGCCTGAGGATATCACAATTTACATTGATAGACAAGCGGCCATAAAAGCATTAGCTGCTACGAAAATAACGTCTAAGCTTGTTAAGTATTGCCGCGAAGAGCTGAAGGTTCTTGGCACGCAGCACAACGTAAAACTCTGCTGGGTACATGGTCAAAGCGGCATACCAGGCAATGAAGCTGCAGATGAATTAGCCAGAAGGGGCTCGGCCCTAGACATAGATCAGATGGTATGGTTAAACCTCCACTCTGTAACCTCAAGAACAAAAAACACTAAGTGAAGCAAATAACAGGTGGAAATCATTAACCACCCGCGACGTATCAAGAAGACTGTGGCCGGAGTACGACAAAACAAGAACAAGGAAACTCCTACAGAAAGATAGGAAATCGCTGTCGATGCTGGTAGGTGTACTAACTGGCCACAATCTGCTAACATGAAGAAACTACGCCTGAATGATGATGACATCTGCAGAGGGTGTGGTGATGAAGAGGCTCATGAGGACACAGCCCATTTCCTCTGTCACTGCCCTGGCCTCTGCCAACTTAGAAACAAAACCTTGGGCAAATTCTTTTTTGAGGACATCGACGAGCTATCGGATGGATCACCATCGGTCATACTTGAATTTGCCAGGGCGTCTGGATGGCTGAAACCTAGAAATTAATACCACGGGCGGGAAAAACAACATGGGTATCACAATGGGTCCACAAGGACCTAAGTGTGATGGGGATGTTATCATTCCCTAAGCTAACATATAATTGGAATAGTTTTGATTGCTTATAATAATTACAGTAAATAAAATTAATTGTTATTTTGTTGTATCACCGGTACCTAAATGATATCAGTGTATGGGTATTAGTATCTTCGTTTGATAATTCCCAATTAATTAATAAAAATAAACAGTTGTTATATTTTTTAGAGATTATCGTTTTATTGTTCGGATAGAAAATGATTTGGAAATCTATTTATATCAACCGTATTGGTTCGCGTCTCTATCCTTTCTGTTATAATTTAAATATCTCTGGTGTAGCGAAACGAGTATATGTAGTTAGTAGTTTGCGGTGTATCTCCTCTCGGTCTCTCGGATGACTGCATTCAGTACTGACGGCTTGAGTCGATCAATTGATATTTTGGTGTCTATTCCTCTTCGGTCGATAATGAAATATTTATCCTTTTTTGTTTTTACGAGAAAAGGGCCGTCGTATGGTTGTTTTAATGATGGACGTACAGAATCATCTCGGATGAACACGTGCGTTGCGTCAGCTAGGTGTGCAGATATGAACGGTTTGTATGAAGTGTGGTGGTGATTTGTTGTTGTTGGCTGCATTTGACGCATTGCTCGGGTAAAACGTTGGACGAATTGATCTGTTGGAGTGTCTATATTTGTCGATGCAATAAATTCGCCTGGAAGTCGTATCGTCATTCCGTAGACCATTTCCGCCGGGGTTGCATTGATGTCGGATTTGTACGAAGAACGTAGGATTATTGGTAGCGTTTCGGTCCAATGAGGGTCTTCGTATGACATGATGGCTGCTTTTGATGTGCGATGAAATCATGCCATTTGATTGCGGGTGATAGCTTGTCGTCTTCAGGTGTTGAATGCCGAGTGTTTTAGTCATTTCTTTGAACAGTTGGGACTCAAATTGACGTCCCTGATCGGTAGTGATTCTCGTGGGTATGCCAAAACGGGCGATCCATGTAGAGATGATGGCTTTTGCGACTGTTTCCGCTCGGATGTCGCTCGTTGGAACCCCTTCAACCCATCTGGTGAATCTGTCGATGATGGTGACACAGTACCGTTTGTCGTTTGATGGTGGCATTGGGCCGATGATGTCGATGTTGATATGTTCAAAGCGACTTGAAGGTGGAATGATGGGCGCAAATGGTGATTTGGTATGACGGCCAATTTTTGATCGTTGGCATTGGATGCATTTCTTGACGATACGAGCGATTTCTGATCCCATGTTCTTCCAAACAAAGCGTTCCTTAATAGATTTCGTTGTTGAACGTATACCTACGTGTGCGATGCGATGAATTTTTTCAATGATATCGCGTTGGAATTTTTGTGGTACGTAAGTACGAATGCGTGGGCCGGAAATATCACAGAAGACGCTCGCAGTCGTGTGTGGGACGGTTAGCTGACGCAGTTGCAATGATGAGTTTGGATCCTTGAGAAGCTCTTTTAGTTCGGTACAACTTTGTTGCTCTTTGGCCAGCTCCTCGTAGTCGATAATTTGTGTGTTGATGAGATTGATGCGTGAAAGGCAGTCAGCAGTGACATTTCGGTCCCCGGGTACGTGCTTGATGTTTGTGGAAAATTGACTTATGAAGTCCAATTGGCGGGCTTGCCGAGGCGACGACTGATCTTTCTTTTTACTAAAAGCGAAAATTAGTGGCTTGTGATCAGTATGGATCTCAAAGCTTCTCCCTTCCAACATGTATCGAAAATGTTTGATGGAGAGAAAAATTCCGATCAGTTCGCGATCATATGTACTATATCGCTTTTGGGAGTCTGATAATCGTTTACTGAAAAATCCAAGTGGTTGCAAGTGATTTTGGCTAGTCTTTTGCTGCAGAACGGCGCCGACGGCTGTGTCACTGGCGTCCGTAGTGAGAATTAGCTCGGCTTTTGGAGCTGGATGGGCCAAATCGGTTGCGTTGATGATATCCTGTTTGCATTGATTAAAAGCGTCTAGCGCTCCTGGTGTCCAATTTACTAATGTCTTGTCGTTTTTTTTGTTGCCGATGATTAATTCTTGAAGTGCCGCCTGGTGCTGTGCTGAGTGCGGAATGAAGCGTCGATAAAAGTTAGACATTGCGATGAATCAACGAAGATCTTTTGCAATGGCTGGTGGCTTATAGTTGCGTATGACCTCAACTTTCTCTTCTTGTGGACGAATACCGTGTTTGTCGACTGTGTGGCCGAGAAATTTAACTGTCGATTGGCCGAATTTGCATTTTGCCAGATTGATCGTGAGATTGTGTTGGTGCAATCGCTCCAATACCATTTCGAGGTGGTGAAGATGCTCCTCGAAGTTTGATGATGCAATGCAAATGTCGTCAATGTATACGTACACGAAGTCAAGGCCGCGGAGCACTTCGTCAATGTGACGCTGGAAAGTTTGCGCCGCGTTACAGAGGCCGAATGTCATGTACGTAAATTCGTATAACCCGAAAGGTGTGGTTATTGCAGTTTTCGGCACGTCCTTGGGCTCAATCGGGATTTGGTGATACGCACGGTTTAAATCAATTGTACTAAAGATGGTTTTGTTGTGCAATATGTATGTAAAATCTTGTAAATGTGGCAGTGGGTATTTATCCGGTTTTGTTTGGCGATTAAGTGCTCTGTAGTCTCCACATGGCCAATATTGGCCGTTTGGCTTTTTTACCATGTGGAGCGGTGACGAATAATTACTTTTCGATGGTTGACATATGCCGAGTTGCAACAGGTATTCGAATTCTTCTTTCGCGCCGCGAAGTCTCTCTGGTGTTAGGCGTCGTGGTTTGCTGGCGACGGGTGGTCCTGTTGTTTCGATGTGATGTGTTGTGTTTGTTGTTGGTTGATTGGCTGGTGAATTGGTTTTATTGAAATCGCATAAATTGTTGAATCGTCGCAGCAGGTCGGCAAACGGCGACGTTTGATCAAATGTTTTGATCTGTGTCTCAGTGCTTGCTGCTGTGCGAATGCCGTTGACGGTGAGCGTTGTGGTGCCATCAATGAGTCGATTGTTTGTGATATCGACCAATAAGTTGTATTTTTGGAGCAGATCGGATCCAAATATTGGTTGGCGAACGTCGGCGTAGATAAAATTATGCACAAGCGGTCTCCGTATACCTATATTTAAGGTTATTCGTGCAGAGCCGTATGTTTTGATTCGCGTTCCGTTGGCTGCGAATAAGGTTGGCGCTTGTTCGTTCGGATCCGCTTTCTGATTGATGTGGCATTTGATTGATGTTGGACGTGGCAGCACTGAGACATCTGCGCCTGTATCGATCAAATATAGACGCCCGTTTGCCGATCTGAAATTGTAAGACGATTAATTTGTATGTGTGTGTTCGCTTGATTGTGAAATGGCTGATTTGGATGTGATTCACCTGTATTTGTTGTCGTGATTTTTGGTGGTTAATCGGGTATGTGCTGATGAGTGTAGGAATTGCGGTTACGGTTGTTGTGTCGTTGGAGGCCCTGTGTGAAAATCACATGGCTGTTCACATTTACGCGCCTGTGTACCGAAATTGCAGTGGTACCAACATGTCGGCACGCGTGCTGGCGTCGTGTCGCGTCGACCGCTTGAATTGTTCTCTCGGTTGCTTCGGCTTGACGATCGGCGGCGATTTTCGTTGTGACGAGAATTGTCGTTCCGAAAATTATGAACATAATGTTCGCGTCGTTCATTTCGTGAGCGACGCAATTCGTTAATTTCCACTGTGAGGGCTTCGATGCATTTCACGATGTCAGCTTGTGGTTGTGCGCATGTTGGTGTATCTAAACGCGTATTGGCGGTTGAGGTTATTGACGATGTTATTTGGGAAACGTTTTCATGTTGCAACGCATCGTATGCGGCGTAAGCCATTTCTGCCAGTTGGCTTAACGGCATTTTTGATGCTGAAATTATTGTGCGAATTTGTACGGGCAAACGACGTAACCAACAGACGAGCAAAACTTTTTCGTCCCGCGTAGCGCCTGTGCGGCGAATGTCAGCGAGCAAATGGCTTGGTCGCTGTGCACCTAATGGGACTGTAGACAATAATTTGTCAACGCGTGTATACTCACTGTCGGCGAATTTCTTGATCAGGGCGGCCTTCAATTTCGCGTATTGTTCGGTTTCAGGCGGCGTGACAATTAAATCGATGACTTGGTCAAATAATGGTGGTGTCAAAGATGCGACCACAGCTTCATAGCGCACACTTTCGTCGGTGATTTGTTGCAAACGAAACCAAGATTCGAGGCGAATAAACCAATATTCGACACTTTGAGTGTCGGTCAAAATCAGCATTGGCACTCGACTGAAGCTGAGGTGCTGTTCGTCGTGGCTTTTGTCTTCTTGTTGGGGCCGCGCTTGTTCGTTGTCCACCATTTTAACTTTTTTCGGTATTTTATTGTGAAAATTATTATTTTTTGCTTGCTTTTTTTAATTTAATGTTGCGACTGTTCTTAGTCGGGGTCATCAGTGTGGGTATTAGTATCTTCGTTTGATAATTCCCAATTAATTAATAAAAATAAACAGTTGTTATATTTTTTAGAGATTATCGTTTTATTGTTCGGATAGAAAATGATTTGGAAATCTATTTATATCAACCGTATTGGTTCGCGTCTCTATCCTTTCTGTTATAATTTAAATATCTCTGGTGTAGCGAAACGAGTATATGTAGTTAGTAGTTTGCTGTGTACGCGCGAGGCTCAAATAAATGGATAGATATTGTGTATGTACGAATCCTATAGCCGACGCTCTTTGGCTCCACATGCAGTTGATCAGAGTGCCTCTACACGGTGTACAACTTCAATTTCTTTTTTTCAGATAACATCCCATATTTATTAAACCATTCCATGAGATATTTGTGTTTTGTTATAGTGACCAGATTTTTTTGAAGTCAATGTGGGACACTTTTAGAATGAAAACAATTTTTTTTAAGCTACATACATATACCTACATGTAGGTACATATAATATTATACGTATGCATATATTAATTATTTAATTATTACAAATTATTCCAAATAACAGTTTATTCCATTTTTAAAATCTTTGTAAAATAAGGTACATATGTACATGCATATGGCCAGTCTCATTCAGTTCCACTGATTTTTTGTTTAAATCAAATTACATTTGATCAATTTATTTTATGTATCAAATAATAAAATAAAAAAAAATTAAATGTATAATTCAGTCTATAAATCACAGGTCGATTAGAAATAACTTTTATCTGAGTAATGATTTTTTTGTCGAATTTCGTTGTTGCTTTTAATGTTTTAAAAAAAAACATGAATTATTATAAATTGTTTTTATTAAAACAGTTTTTACTTCAAATCCATAGTTTTGAGTTACTTCTTGAGTCCACAGTTTATTTATCATCGAAAAAACTTTTTCTGTAGACTCATTTGTACCTGGTAGATTTAAAATGTATTCCACGATCTGCAGAAGATTTTCGACCAAACAATCAGCCATCTGTTTTTGACATTGGGTCAAGATTTTCTTGATTTTGTGACGTTTTGTGGGACTTTGCGGAACCAATTTGTTAATGCGGGACATTTTGCGGGACATTTGATGATGCGGGACAGCTATGCCTAATGCGGGACTGTCCAGCAAAATCCGGGACGTCTGGTCACTATATGTTTTGTATGTTGTTCCATTATATTTTTCGTTTTTATATCACTTTACTTGTGCTGAACGGGGCTAGTAGCTTTGACAATTGGTATCTCAACCACAGAGTTTATTTACGGAAATAACTACTTAACACTAAATATCTCCTAAATTAGCGATATATTTTTTTTAGTACTGAATAATTTTTATTTTGTGTTTAGATCACGGAGATCAATAAGAATCCGTTGTTTAATCTTTGCGCAACGGATATAGTTAATATTCCCATATTAATTTGTCCTGTCATTTGTCATTCAGAATCATTCAACTGCATTCAAATTTAATTTGTTCGATTTTATTTTCACATAATTTTGAACGAATTTCAACGAAATTATGTTGAAATGAGATAATTTCGATATGTCAATTCGTGTGGGGAATTATCTCATTTCAAGCATAATTTGGAGATTCGCAACGAAATTAGCTGTTTTGCCCTGGTTAGTTAAGTTAGTTTTAAGAACTTTTGTCTAGCATTTAAGATTTAATTGAATTTGGAAAAAAAAATGCATTAAAATGAAATGAAATAGTGCGTTGGACTACTACGCAATGCTGCCCGGGTTGAATTCCAGATTGAGTCTAATACGGTATTCACACCAGGGCAAAACAGCTAATTTCGTTGCAAATTTCCAAATTATGCTCGAAATGAGATAATTTAATTTGATCTAACCACAAAAGAAAAATTATTCAGTACTAAAAAAAAAATATATCGCTAATTAAAGTGATATAAAAACGAAAAATATAATGGAATAACATACAAAACATCAATATCGCATGAAATGGTTTAAATTTATTAAATGGGATGTTATCTGAAAAAAATAAATGTTAGAATGTAATTGTTAAAATGAAACAAGAAGAGAGAGAGAGAGAGACGGCACGATGGTGAAATGATGACGAGTTTTTTTTGTAAAGTCCTTCTGACAAGACGCGTTTCGAATAAATAAAGATACATATATTCATTTGATAATTATACATATATAATTGATTGTTTTATTGTGGATTTATTTCCATAAAGTTACTAATAGAAATTGAAGTTGTATGTCGCGTAGAGGCACTCTGATCAACTACATGTGGAGCCAAAGAGCATCGGCCATAGGATTCGTACATAAACATACATATATCTGTCCATTTATTTTATCTCCGCCCCCATTGGGGCACTTGCGTGTCTTATGTATATAAAAAAATAATTTAATATCAAACAATTTTATAACATGACACCGTCATATATTTACTATCGGAACTGAATGCATCCATTCACAAAACTAGCAAGCGTAGGTATGAACACTTTTTATTTGAAACTCGAAATGATCTCATTTCGACGCTAGTGTGAATCCCATATAACACCTAAAGAGTTTTTTCACGGTAACACCTCTTTCGAATGTCTGACAAGCATCAAAGAATATCATTTGTCACGATCGAGCTTCTCAACTCGCCGTTCGGAGTCGGCAAGAAAGAGTAGGTCCCTTCCATTCGTGAAAAAATAATACGCACCCACAAATGGTTGCGAGAAGCAGGCCCAGATCCACCTCGAGCTGTAGCGCCAACTATGTATGTACAGCTGCGAGCAAAAAAATAGCAGTGCCACTGAAGAAGTTGCATTCATTTAAAAATACAACAAATTAAGCAATATTTTTTAAAAAAATTTACCAATAATATAAACTGCGTTATTTTCTTATAATATCTACATTATTAGTTTTTGATTTAATTAAAATAAATTAACATAAATGCATTTTATCGAAAGGAACTTCAAAAAACGGCGAGCAAAAAAATAGCAGTGCTCTTTCTTCGCCAGCTTACTTTATCAAAAAAGTAAAAAGAAAATACTTAATTTACATAAATTAGTATGAGGTGTTATTAAGGATATACCAGTCCTTAGTAGTATGCCTTTAATTATTTATTAAAGCTGCGTAAAACCGTTTTACAGAGTCTACAAGATGCTGGCACCTTTCGGATGATATTGATCTCCAAGACTGCTGAACTACCCCTCACAACTCGTTATTTTTTGTTTTTTTTTTGTGCAGTACATATCTCTTTTATACAGGCCTATAAATTTTCAATAGAATGGAGATCGGGATATTGAGCAAGCCACTCGATGAACTCAATCAATATATCCTGACACCATTGTTTAACTGTTCACGTCCTGCCTTTCGGGTCGTTGCCCTGCTAGAAAACCCATTTTAGTAACATTTCGCCTTCGGCACATGACATCATGATGTTTTACAATATATCAACGTATGTGTGCTGGTCCATTATACTTTTATGCCAGTATATGGGACCAATACCATAGTATGAAAAGCATCCCCAAATCATGATATTAGATCCACCGAGTTTTTTAGTTTTTGTTGTGAATCAAGGATCATATTTTGTATTGGGTGGATGCCTGACATACTGCTGAGATACGTTTCCGCTATACAGGAAGGTTTTGGTCTCATCAGTACACATTATATTACTCCACTTCTCAGCGGGGCAAGACTAATGCTTTTTCGCAAACCTCAGCCTTTTTGATACATCCATTTTCTTGAGAGGTGGGACTTTTCGTGGACTTCGAGCACTAAAAAACTGTTCCCTCATCCGTCCTCTAAAAGTGTGAATACCACATGTTAAGTTAAGCACACCCACAATCTGGGTAGCTGCTGCAGAAAGATGTATCCCAGAGTGCCTTACAACACGTTTCACCATTGAAGGATGCAAAATTTTGTTCCGGCCGCGAGTTTTAACCTTCATTTTATATTTTACAGCATTTCTTATCATTTAAGCGTTACACCCAGAAGTTCCAGAATTTGTTTGTACGTTTTCCCATCTTTTATAAGCAATTTAATTAGCCCGCACCTCTCTGGTGTGCAGTGTAGTCCACGACCTACTTTTATCGAAAAAATTAATCGGTTTTACTACAATTTGATTAAAAATAAAAAGAAGGAACTTTTATCTTACTTTTCCATAAGTTAGATTCCAAAATCAAGTAAAAACAAAATTTGTATACCGAAATCTAATAAGCACTGCTATTATTTTGCTCGTCTCAAAAAGTATGAGATGCACTACTAATTGATATTTTAAAGCAGAAGTGAGGATTTACCATTGCAATATGACGTCATGTGAACGACATATTGTTGATAAGTATAATATTACAGCAAAAGTCACAAAAAATATTAATTCAAAAAAAATATTAAGGAAAATGTTGCTTTCAAGGTAGCACTGCTATTATTTTGCTCGCCACTGTATGTAGAAGTACTTCCAAGGTTGTTTATTTTTTAGTAAAGAACTAGTTGGTTTTCAGTTTGTTGTCGATGAAAAACGGCATATGGCATATGGACTTATTGAGTTTTGCTACGCAAAATTTAGTTTTGCTACGGGAATTTTTCCTTAGTTTTAGCACTGTTTGTAAGTGAGCTATTTTGTCGCCTTGGAATGATCAAGCTGCTATCTAGTCGAATTTTTAAATCTCTCTCTGCTCTAAGGCTTTCATAACATAAATTAAAACCAGAAGTATGTGCGATTTCCCATCAACGTCCGGTTCGCGATGACGATAAATAAGGCGCAGGGGCAAGCTACCTATAGCTTTCTAAAAAAAAAAACTTACCATAATAAAATACAATAACTATCTATTTATCTATAGTTAATGACGTTTTATTAATAACATGTTGGTTTTCGATAATTGTGGAATCTGCACTTAGGGGCTGGAAGTTACACACTGTAATAACATTGACAAAATGCAATTAATCAATAAAAGATGGAACGATGGAACACTGACCTGTCAGAAAGGATCTATCATGAAAGCAACAACGCTTACAAGGAGCTTTCCAGGCAAAAAAAAGGGTAGATTTTATTCATAAGTTAACCTGCGAACTTGCACTTGCCAGTGATTCGAATTCATATAAGAAACTAATAAGATTCTTAAATGGAAGTAAAAATATAAAGGGTACAAATTTAGATACCAACTGCCTGGCATCACAGTTCAAATTACTTTTGAATATAAACTGTGCGGCAACCTCTTACCACTTCGCCTTTCCGTTAGGCCCTGGCTACACGGTCAATGGCATACTAGGTATTGAAAATTTCCCCGTGGCTACACACAAAATGTGTTGAGGGAAACACTTTGAAAACAGAACACACAATCTCCGTGCTCCGTCCTGCACAGAGAATTATTTTTTTGAGTTTTCCGTGATGTGAACCCTCCGACGGTCGGAAAAAAATGAAAAAATGTATGAGAAATGAAACGCGTTGAGAAAAGAACATGCATCTTCCACCGAGAATTATTATCAAATCGGATTTTCGGTGTGCTTTTGGTGAAATCAACCCTTCTCGTTTCAACTCGCATAAAATATACCTGTCTCACTGAAAAGAATCGGTATGGAATTGATCGTGTAGCCAGGCACTTAGTACACGATGAAACATTAGATAGAGCTATTTCAATTGACGAAGTACTATACGCAATAGATAAAAGCAAAAATAACAAAACTCCAGGAGAAGATTTGTTCAGAAATTGGTCAAAGGCTTCAACAACATTTTCACTTTGGGGACGGTTCCAGAAAGCTTCCAAAAAGTATAATTTTTCCATTGTTCAAAAAAGGAGACGTAAATGACACAGGAAACCTAAACACCCTTCTTAAACTATTTACAAGCGTACTTTTAGCCCGAATAACGACTTGGGTGGATTACAATGGTCTTTTGAGTGAATTCCCGGCTGGATTCAGGGCGAACTACTCAACAGTGGATAACATCTTCCTTACAAATATTGGTAGGATTTATCTCGACTAGAAAAAAAGCTCTATGCTTTCTTTGTCGATTTTCGAGCAGCGTTTGATTCGGTAGATAGAAGAGCTCTTTTCCTTAAGCTGGGTAATCTAGGCATCTCTTCCAAAATACTAAGGGTACTGGAAAGTATGTATATGAATAACCAATTGGTTCAGAACCACCTCAGGCGTCAAGCAAAGTTGCTAGCTAAGCCCACTTTTTTTCAGCCTATTTTTGGATGATCTTCTCTCTTATTTACCCGGAGGCATTGTTTTTAACAACATTACGGTCAAGGGCCTATTGTTTACAGATGACATTGTGCTGTTAGCAGATTCACCAAACATGCTTCAACTCATGATCAACAGACTGGAAGAGTACTGTCTCCAATGGAATCATTTTGTCAATACAAGCAAGTGGAAAGTGATAATATTTCGCAATAACTGTGGCAGAAATACAAGGAAAGAAAAATGGAACCCAAGTGCGGTTCAATTAGAAGTGGTTAAAGAGTATCGCTACCTTGGTGTAACCCTTACACCTAGACTCTCGTACAATCTTCACCTCCAAAGCAAATTGAAGGAATCAAAGAAAGCGTTAAGCTGCTCTTGGAAAAATGTTCTCAGTCGGAAAGATGAGCCAGTAAATTCAAAGTGCAAGATATTCGAAACAACTGCAAGATCCGTAATGTGTTATGCAAGTCAGGTATGGGGACACGAAGCGTACTAAGAAGTAGAAAAGCTGCAAAGATTCTTTCTCAAGCACTTGTTTAGACTACGAACAAGCAAACCAACGTACATGCTCCATGTCGAAACCGGTCTACCTCTCCTGCGACTATTCACCCTCAGGCTTCATTTCAAGTATGTTTTAAGAATCACCAAGCTTCCTGATCATAGGCTTCCAAAAGTGGTCCTCAGATATCTTATTACCAGGAAAGCGAAATTTTTCCGGAAGTGGCAGCAAATGAGTTGAGTTGTCCTTAAGGTGGGAAGACAGATCCAGCTGGACTGTGGCCCTAGATGACATTTTGCGGAACTTAAACGAGAAGATTCACCAAGGATTTATGGAGAAAGCAGCGTATTCATCGAGTCGATTAATCTGCAAACAACAAAGCCATAGCTTAATGGATTTGAACTACTTCCACGAATCTATTAGAATTAACCAAATAAGCCTTATCTTCAAGACTCGAGGAGAATTGTTACCTCAGAATTTCAGACCGTACAGGGAAGATCTTCCAGCACTCTGCTCCTTGTGTAACTTACGCGAAAAAGAAGATACATGCCACTTTCTAGGAAAATGCCCAATTCTTCAGGAGACGAGGAGATACCATTACAACCAATCCGTTCTATCAATGGAGGAGGTAATTCAGATACTCAACGGATCTAACTGGAACGTTCTCTGCAACTACGTATCGGACGCCCTTGCGTATAGGAACCGGTTTATGGAGGAATAGATTCCCTAATCTTTATGTTGCAAATCATTAAAGTTGTTAAATTAAATCGTTGTAAAATCCATATTTTCTTCTTTATGTTAGCAAATCATTAAAATTGCCAAAGTATAAAAATGCTCCAAAATATCTCTTAACTGATATAACTTGCGAATCGCTGTAAATTACTTATTATCTTTTTTTATGTAGCAAATCATTAAAAATGTCATACAAAAGTTAAAAATATATTTCAACAATTGTAGTTTTAAAAAAATGAATCTAACTGCAATAATGTATACACGCATAAAATTGTCAATCTGGCCGACGGCTTTTGCCATTGCTAGTTAGAATAAGTAAAAAAAAATTGTAATTGGAAGAAAAGAATTAATGATACAATAAACTCAATACTACTACTGCTACAACTACTTAATAAAATTTATTACACAATTTTGTGGACGTTGTGGACAAATATTTTGAAGTTTCTTTGCTATATATTTGTATGCATGAGAAAGCCTGTAAAGGGCGAAGCAAGGCGAGCACTCTTTTTCACAAATAATTAAGCAAATTATACAGCATTTATAAATCTTTTACTTAGTTGGCGCTACAGCTCGAGGTGAACCGAGCTCGCAACCCTTTGTGTGTGCGTGTTATATTTTTGCACGAATGGAAGGGACCTACATTTTTTCGCCGACTCCGAACGGCGAGTTGAGAAGCTCAATCCTGACAAATGATACTCGTTGATGCTTGTCAGACATTCGAAAGAGGTGGCACCGTGAAAAAAACTTTTTCAGGTGTTAGACCCGGCCAGGAGTTGAACCCGGGCAACATTGCGTGGTAGTCCAACGCACTAACCACCATGGCCATGGCGACCACAAATATAAATATAATCTTTTAAATCAAATAAAATGATAATATTTTACTTTTATAAACTTTAGATGGTAGTTCTCAAATAAACCATTGAACTAACTATCACTATTTTATAAGATTTTGTATCTTACATAGTAAGCTTTCCGAAAGTACAATAAATAAATAAATAAATAACCCTAAGAATATAAGAATAATATATATATACATAGTATGTATATGTAAATATATAGGAACATACTCCTTTTTGTATCTAATAAGAATCTTGATCTTACATATTTTATAGATTTATGTACATTGTACATGCATAATTATTATGATGAAAAGAAAACAAACTGCTAAAACAGACAAGTTTAAATAAAAACTACAAAAATACAAATGTACAAAATAAGTTAAGGTGCTTTAAGCTTCATTTGTATCTTAGCCCCAGAATGATCAGATTGAGTCGCGACTTTTTCATTCGCGTTTGAATTTGTAAAGTGTGTACACAACAGTCAAACCAGTTGGTGTTAAATATCTAAAAGATGCATGCGCAGTCTGTTTGGTCAATTCGTGCTGGATTTGATTGTGTTGTGTGCGATATTTGAAAGTACCTTTATAGCATTACATTTTATTTTAATTGTGTAAATACTTTGTTTTATATTGTTAATTATGTGAAAGATGAGAACTTTTCTTAAAACCATATTTATGTGTTCACTTAGTTATCGTTATAATACGAAATAATAAAAAAAAAAAATTAGAAATATTGTATGCATTGACTAACCAGTTCAACTTTCACAAAGTGCCTTGCTAGACGTATTAAACGTGAAAATAGTGCCTACGTTGATCAACAAAGAAAATAAACGATCGCGAAAATACGCATTAGAATACTTTGGAGCATGAATTATGGTGTAGTGTTTTTACGGATAAAAATTATACATTCACATAGCTGAATGCGACAGGTACATCATTTATCCACAATTTCATATGTTGTAAGACTCTAGTATGCAGTGAAACTAGTTAATGTTGCCTCGATTTTTATTGTCTGTTAATTATACTCAGATCTAAAGTGCATATGTATATACATATATACATGCATACGCGTTGGACTTACGTACACAAAACTATTCCCATCGGCAGTATGTTTGTTAAATCAGTTCTTCAGATACATACATATGTGTGTATGTGGCTACATATGTTTTGTGAAATGCCATTTTGTCCACCACTGGAGTAGAACAATTAATTTTTAACGGATTATAAAAATGCACAATGCAGTTTTTTTTATATGTACGTGTATTACCATATCACCATAGAAGCATGTGTGTATGTGTATGTGTGTATGTATTTATTAGTATTTCCCTTAAAAATCGAAAGCAACAATTTACTACTAATATGGTCTACAACTTTAGTTGCGCTGGTACATTATGCAGGTAGGTGAGAACGAGAAGCATATTATCATCCATGCTAAATGATTGATGTTATGAAGGAACACATTTTAAAAGATCTAGTTGCAAGTGCATACAATAGGTACCTTTTCATTCATAGATACATGATTAACGGATATGAAAAATTAATTAAGAATTTGCTAGAGCCTTGATAGAAATAAGGGGTAACCATTTGATGCTTTATTGAATTAAAAGAAGACATGCATACATATGTGCATATGTTTGTACAGTAGAAATCGGTTATAACAATATCGAAGGGACCTTAGAATTTCATCGTTATAATTATAACCGGTTCATCGTTATATCCGGTACAATAAATTCTTACACAACTTTTAGTTCTTGAAATAATATCATATTTTTGGGCAAAGAAAAATGATTTTCGTTTATTTATTGTCATCATCATCAGCTTTAGAACTATTTCAACACACCATTTGTTTCAAACTTGCATTAATACTACTGAACTTTACAGATACGAGATATTTATTCAGTACCCCGCCAAAAAATTATGAACACTGCCATGATTTGAATCTTTACTGCAATACCCCTGTTTTAATGGGAAACCTATGCGTAGTGAAGTGAAGTGAAGTAAGATTTTACATTCAATACACATACAACAACCTACTGCGCTTCACTTTCAATAACATCCGCAGCCGAAGTCAAGTGTCGATAAATGTTTGAGTTCGATTGCGGGTTCGATTGAACGTTCGACTGTTTGTCTTTGTTTTGACAGCTAATGTCACCGTGAGCAAACACATAGTACCAAATTTTAAAAATAAAAACCAGGCAACTGCGGATCGTTTTATTGGCAATTTTTCACTTCACTATTTATAAGTTCCCAATAAAACACGGCTAATATATGGTACAAAATAACGAATTACAACCAGTACGTACGAGTAAATACTTAATGCGAGATCGAGGACATACTTATTTGCAAAGTCTACAGTTTCCTCCAAGCTCCAACGGACTACACCTTTATGCTGGATAGCGCTCCTTGCCACACCTAAAAAAAACCATATTAGTAAGCGAAACCGCGCAAAGCGAAGTATGAATTTCATGTAATTTAGGGTGTTGCGTTCCTCAAATATGAAATGAAAGCATTTATTTAAGCCGCGCAAATCGAATTTTGGTAGGCAAATGCATTTCGCGCAAAAGTGAAACCGCGCAAAAACAAGTCGCGCAAAGCGAGGGACCAGTGTATTTAAAATTTTTCTTTAGGCAATTCTCTAGACTTAAATCCTTCGGGAATTGTAGGGCTTACTTAGGCCGTTTGCCAATTGCGTTAAAATTGTATCCACTGGCTAATTTTTGACACTAGTTTGGTGAATATAGACTCCAAAAATTTAGCCGGCTCTGGAGCTGCATACAAATTTATCCTGTGGATAATTTTTGACATTTGTATATTCCCATGCAGGAGTGAGAGAGAGGACTAGAGCTTTGGGTTTGTTTCAGTTTTCTCTATCGATTGTCGGTGGCGGTGTAGCGCACTAGTGTTCACATGCGATGGGAAAACACCATATGTGAAAAATATATTAAAACCAGTTCAACATTTTTTTTTATAAAAAAATGTAATTCATATTTATAAAATCGTATAAAATCAAATAAAATTGTTTCTTTGAACAATGTTGATTGCTACAATTTTATCATTCCATTTTCCATGAACAGCGTTCGATGTTTATGCTTTAATAATGTACACAAATAACATATAATTCGCAAACCAAAAAGTTAACACCAAAAATAATGATAACAAAATTTTGTGAAAATCTGTGAAAACAGTTTGGTAATTTTAGTTATAATAAAATGTAAAGAAAGGGAAATTTTTCAATTCTAATGGGAAATTAGTGAAAAAAAGTATTAAAAAAAACATTGTTTTAATGCTGAAATTATAGGTCCGTTTGCGTACCCTCCCAAAACAACGAAAATCTACGAAAAATAACGAAAAACAACGAAAATGCGTTCGCGTACGCAAAAATTTCGTAGTTTTTCGTAGAAGAGAGTGCTCACGAGAGAATAAGAAATTTCCCCATGCTACGAATTTTGGTCCAAGAAATTTCTTTCGGGTATATTATGAAAACTGTCAAATCTGTCACATCACATACGTTCTTCATTTTTTGGTGCTTAATGCGTTCGATTACTTTTTCGTGATTTTTCTGTCTTTGAGAGAATTTTACCCCCACTCTTCGAGATTTGACAGAAAACCCATATTTAGTGCAAAAAGTACGCGAACGGACCTTATACAAGTTAAGACAGCTTTAAAATTGTAGTATTCTCACCGTGTTCATAATTTTTTGGCGGGATACTGTAGAACTAAAATAGAGCAATAAGGGTGAGATTTAATAATTACATAGCTACTTTTAAATGTTTTATCATTTTTAAGCAATGAGAACCGTGGTGTAGTGGTTAGTGCGTTTAAAGAGTATCATTTGTCATGAAGAGCTTTTTAATTCGACGTTCAGAGTTGGCAAAAAACTGTAGGTCCCTTCCATTCTTGCAAAATATAACACGCCCACAGATATGGTTGCGAGAAGTAGGTGCTGGTTCACCCCGAACTGTAGTGATAACGTTGTAAATCTAATATGGCGGATGCTTTTTTAACTTTTATATTTCTGTGAGGGCGGAATCTGGGAGTCGGTTTTACACCCACTTCCAGATATCCGAACATCCTGAAATTTTGCACACGTATATAGTTCCGGAGACTCTCCAATATGGGTTATTTGATGACGTTGTGAATCCCATATGGCGGACGCCTTTCCAAGTTCAATTTCTGTCAAAACCAAATCTGGGAATCAATTCTACGCCCACTTCCAGATATCCGATTATGCTTAAATTTTGCATGTCCGGTGACAGCCCAGTATAGTATATTTGATGATCTTGTAAATCTAATATGACGGACGCCCCAAAATGGTGGATTACCGTTATCTTCCTGACTTCCTAAATATGGGTATCAACTGAAAGGATTTGTCAAGTAGAATACGATTAGCTAAGTGACGTGATTCTAAACTCAATGTGGTGGAAGCCATAAGATGGCGGATTACTTTTTTTTCACAACCCGCATAACATGGATATCAAATAGAAGGGTTTGACGAATGGAATCTCTAAGAATATAGTATATTTTATTACGTTGTAAATCTGTGGTCGCCGTGGCCGTAGTGGTTAGTGCGTTGGACTACCACGCAATTCTGCCCGGGTTCAACTCCTGGCGGGTCTAACACCTAAAAGAGTTTTTTCACGGTGCCACCTATTTCGAATGTCTGACAAGCATCAAAGAGTATCATTTGTCACGATTGAGCTTCTCAACTCGCCGTTCGGAGTCGGCAAAAAACTGTAGGTCCCTTCCATTCGTGCAAAAATATAACACGCACCCACAAATGGTTGCGAGAAGCAGGCCCAGGTTCACCTCGAGCTGTAGCGCCAACTAAGTAAGTTGTAAATCTAATATGGCGGACGCCATAAGATGGTGGATTACCGTTATCTTCATGACCTCCATTATAATATGTATATCAACTTGAAGGGATTGACAAGCAGAATAAGACTAGCTAGGTGACGTCATTCTAAATTCAATATGGTGGACGTCCCAAGATGGCGAATTACAATTTTTTTCAAATGAAAGGGCGAGTAGAATCTCAAACATTCTGAGTTATCTTTCTCATATCAAACCCATCCAAGCTAATATACGTATGTACGTATCGACATAAATTTGTAAAAAAAAATTCAGATACTAAAAAGAAGAAAATAAATATAAAGATAAAAAAATAATTTTTAAAAACAATTGACAACACATGCATGATATGCAACGAGGACGAAGAATTAGCAGAACACATTTTGTGTCACTGTTACAGTTTAGTTAGAACTCGTCATCGTCATTTAAACAAATTTTACCTCGAGCCTGAGCACCCCAAGCTTTAATAAATAGTCACATATTGGTGACTCGGAAAAAAAAATATTTTTTTACTTTTAAGTAGCTTGTTATTAAAAATTATTTTTTTTATCTTTATATTTTTCTATTGAATACCCGTTCGCAAAATAATAGAAGGGAGAAAAATACCACAGAAACTCATTTTTTCTTGGATTTTCTGGGGTTCGGTGATGTAGGTTATTCTATCCACCAACCCAACTAGTCAACCACTCTCACTCTGCCTATCGTTCTACTACTCTACGGGCTACGCATATATACACACACACATACATCATTGACTGTAGCGGTTCTCCAACTTCACATACCCATTCAAGAAAGACAGCGATAGCAAAGCAAAGTAACCCTAAAGCCGAAATAGGTCAGGTTATAAAATTTCTCTCTGGGTAGAACAAATTTGTTTTCTTTCCCTTTTGTTCCTTTATCTGCGTGTGTGTTTGACTCCTCTCTATTCAATATACGCTTTCTTAAGCGGGCCGTATGCGGGCCGTAGACACTCGAACATGGTGCGAGTGAACTTGGTTCGAGTAAGCCCCGGAGACAGTGAGACCAATTTGCTCGAGCCTCATTTTTTCTGGCGTCTTCTCGTTATGCAGTATGCTGTATGCACCCATCATCATAACTCATGATTATTTTTAGCTGATTCGTGAAAGTGCAAAGTTCCACTTTTTATTAAAAAAGAAAATTGTTTAAAATCATAATTTTAAGTGAGTTGTTAGAGAATGAAGAGGAGGAACTTTGGCCACAACTTAAAAAGAAAATAATTTGGACAAAGGAATGGTTGAAACAAAGGGAAACATTTACTCATACGCAATTATTAAGAGAACTGGAGTTTTCTTCTTCTGATGATAACAAAAATTTTCTGCGTATATTGATGCTTATATGTAACTACAATATTTGCTAGCCAATGTGACTCATTTTATGATTAAACAAGATACTTGGATGCACAAGGCTATCTCCCCACGAGAAAGGCTATCAGAAATTTTGCGATTTCTGGCTTCAGGTCAAAGCTATGAAGACCTTAAATTTCTAAAAATCATTTCGGTTGGATGTTTGGGTAATATCGTCATTAAAACCTGTTGGGCTTTGATCGAAGCATTGAAACATTTTATTTTGTAATTTCTTTTTATATACTGCACGTCACAGGTCACACTACACCAAGGCTCAAATGCAAACTAAATTAAGTCGTCGAGTAAATAAACTAGTAAACTACTCCGCAGACACTCGAACTTGGTTCGACGAACACGTAGCCCCGCCCTCGAACATTGAAAAATATCAAAGTACTTTTGATTTTGGTGAGACCAAATTTTTGGTTTACTCAAACCACTCGAACAAGCCCACAGACATGGAAAATCATCTTGAACATGGTTCGCGTACCAAGTTCACTCGCACCATGTTCGAGTGCCTACGGCGCGCTTTAACGTGAACACGCCAGAAAAAATGAGGCTCGAGCAAATTGGTCTCACTGTCTGCGGGGTTTACTCGAACCAAGTTCACTCGCACCGTGCTCGAGTGTCTACAGCCCGCTTTATGCAAAAAAATAACACGCTTTTCTTCGACTTATTTGGTGAATTTTGTATGTGTCGCTGGGCACATTGAGTGGGTCAGGTAGAGAGAGGTAGGTTTCTGTTTCAGTTTAGTTATTTGAAAAAAAAACATGCTATTGGTGAATTTTGTATTGTTTTATATCTATGTACAGTGCATACTAGTGGTTACCCGGTGCGCTTCGCTATACCTATTGATAACAGTGTTTATGTCATAAAACAATGGTGCCCAACCCGTAGCTCGCGGGCGCCTGGTAGCCCGCGGCCTGTTTTCTAGGCACCCGCGAGCTCTAATCTAAAATCTTACTAAATTACGCCGTATGTATCTTGCGAAGTACAACAAGTGGAGCTATTTCACCAGCTACAATCTTAACTCGCAATGCGTTTTGACAACATGTTCTATATGGAATCTCTCTTTATTTTTGTCAAAAATCCATTCATCAATATCAATATTCGACAATTAGCTTCATTTATGGAAACTCATTGCTTCATCAATAAAGCGGAAGCTGAATTAGGATTTATTACAATTCCCAGTGATATCATCCTTAAAAGTACAGACAATAAAAGCGAAACGGTTTTCAGGCTCATGGACCCTGTTAATCTTTAAGTAGGTAGGTGAGTTATAGTAATGTAAGTAGGTAGGTGGGGTGCTGACAACACCCCATCATGATTTCACTTTATTGCGCTTAGCTTTTCTCTGGTAAGTCAAAAGTCAAATTGTCATTACTAGTATCGCCTGTGGTCGAAATTCTACCAATTGTGTGAGATCAACGCACCTGGTTTTAACCTGGCTTATACACAACATTTTGGAAGCAAAATTACATACTGCATTGCCCCTCTTTACAACCTTTCCAAGAAAAAAAAATCAACCGAATATCTTGTGTTTAAGACAGTAAAAAAGCGGTTGCATATTTATATAATGATGATATTATTCTGGACTAGAACAATGTTAAAACAATTACCTTTAAGACCCCTGCATAGAATTTTTAGTCGTCCTTTTCGAAATAGTGCGTTTGGTATTGATTTTTGAAACGATTTTTGGTTTTAACAAATTCGTCATCATCCGTATCAATTAATTGCGGTTCTTCACTTGAATCTTCACATACATCTGGCAATAAACGCTGAATGCGTTTCTGATCTTTTTCAAATGACATTTCTAAATTAAATACATAAATTCATCCAACTAAAAAAATTACACAACTGGGTAGGTGGAGTGTTGACAGCACCCCTGCAGCTTGAACAGTCTGTCACGGCTTACTGATGCAACTTAACTTTCTGTAAACCATCTGAATCTGTATAATAGAAAGCAACAGGAAGGTACTGTACCGACAACGGGTGTTGTCAATCGCAAAGTATAATATTTTTGAAATAAAAGGGCTTGGGGTGTTGTCAACACCATACATACTCAGTTAAAATTTAAATACAAAAACGTACGTAAGTGTGCACTCATCGTTAAAGCATTTTTCGGGTCAATATACTATGTAAACGTGCTTTTTCTCAACTAAAAGTGAATAAATCCAAACAGAGAAGTATGTTAACAAACGATCACCTCAAAAATTGTATTATCTTGGGTTGCACAGAAGATAACCAACCAGACTTTAAGAAGCTATCTGAAAAGGTGATCAGCCAATTATCACATTAAGTTTGTGCTGTTGCGGTCTACTGTTTTTTTATGTCATAAAAAATAAAAAGTCGTGTAATGAAATAATGGGTCGTATTAATAAAACCTGAATTTACTCAAATATGAAGCAATTGCTAATATTTTGAGCGTTTGCTCAGATTCGTATGAATAAAAGGCATATTCTAAGCATTTGCTAGGAAAATTCCAAGTCTGCTTTTTAGCTGACTCAGAGCGTTTCCTCCGTATTTGTTTTTAGCCATACATCGACTGACTTGCTGTGATTTTTTGTTAAAAAAATAATTAAAAGGCAGCAGAATTGATAACACTTCCTTGTGATGCTGATGAAATGGAATACGATAGAAAACTGCAAAGGGTTACCGTCGATATATTCCACTTTTGCTTCATGCAAACTACAGTCCTTGTGAGTTTTGTACTATTGAACACTCATTTTTAAGATGAATTATATAAAAATGCCTAAACTAAATATTTTGTTGACTATTGATTCAAGTTATTTCTGTTGGAAACATTTTCTGGTGGCTCCGGAATAATTTACAAAATGTCAGTTGTGTGATATGATGTCAGATTTCAAGCAAATGCTCACTTCGAATTTTCGAACTTGCTCAAGTTAACTTAAGTTTTATTCATACCAATTTCGAGCAAATGCTAAATGCCCTTACTTTGTTCCGAGATTTTACTCGAAGTAATAGCTTGTTTTTATTAATATGACGGACTGTAGTTTTCTTTATCCCAGTTAGGTTTTTTTAAGCTCGGCGGTGCCCGCGTAGCATGTTGGGATTTTCAAAATAGCCCTTGGAGCAATACAAGTTGGGCACCACTGACATAGAACAACTAAGTGCAGTTTTACTGTACATCTCATAAGATGGATTAGAAGAGATTTCTTGGCTCTTTCAACGTTAGTTCAAGTTAAGTTAGTTGGGCAATCATATGATTGTGCCACAGTGATGTTCGGTGGTCCATGAGCTTGTCCAAAGGCCAATCTCATCCCATGTTATGCTCATGTTTTAAATTTGGTATTATCCCGATAATTAGAAAGCATACCTGAGGTTTTTTGGTTTTACCAATGGCATGGTATGCCAGGAGTATCGGAGACTCGCTGGCATTGTCACTCACGAATAATCAAGGTTTTGTTTGACTACAGATTAGATATCATAGAAACATTTACCCAAATTTAAAATGACCTCTTTGTATAACTGAAGGTTTTCTACATAAATTGAAGGGCAACGAGTTTTGTTTCTAACTTAATACTCTTTGTGAAATATTTGTAAAAACAGATTTCTTATTTAATTAAATGTTGAAATTGCTAACAGGGAGACCAAGTGCTTTGAATCTTGGATGTGTGCCGAGTTTTTAAATATAGTTTATAACTAGATTATAATTATGTGGATGTTCTTACCCTATAGAACCATCTTCAGAGTGAGGTATTAAGAGATAGATTTTAAATCTGAGTAGCTTATTTTAAACACCGTCGCCTCTGTGGAAAGATCCTTTTCAGCCTTTCTTATATATAGACAGAAGATAGGTTTTCCGATTTAGAACTTCTATCGATAGAAAAACTACTCCTCTTAAAAATGAAAAATAGATCTAACTTCTACGAAAACGTTCTTGCAGAGTTTGTAAAAACAAATCAGAGGATAGCTCTGGAATATAAATTAGGATACGGATAGGAAAACTGTTCACACGATTTTCTTTTTAACTTTAAATAATTGGAATTTTTGCTTTCTTGCTTCGGCTTCCCATCTTAAATCTAGCACGCCATGTCACTGCTACCTACTTAAAGCTTTTGACATGCCAAACGAAAGATTGCCGAAAACTTTAGCAAAACATACTATAGAGAGGAAGAATATGTGGTTTGGGAAATTAAAGGATGCCGCGGACTATTGTGGTCTCAGTTTTGACTTAAACCTGCAGGAGTGTCATGGACGGGATACCAGAGAAGCGCTTTACAATCTTGTTGCAGAAGTAGACGAGAAGTATAGATTAGACTGCATCAACACAGCTAAATCTTCAGTGCATAGAGCAATTTACAGCCATCTGCAGCATAATCTATGTGAACGGAACTATTTCCACAGCAAGAATAGTCAAAAGCTAATTTTTGCTGTATTCAGAATGAGGGGTGAGCTGGTAGGATTGAACTTCATACCCCATCATGAGGATTTGAGCATCTACTGCAGTCTTTGTAACCTGTCTGTGAGGGAAGATGTAGTTAATTTTATAGCGAAATGTCCGATCCTGAAAGAAATAAGAAGAGCTTTCCTCGACAGTGATTTGAAAACTGAGGTGGAAGTATTGCAGATCCTCAACTGCGAAGGAGATATAAAACTGCTATATAATTTCTATAGGGCTGAATTATCATACCGAAACCAGATTTTGAGCGAAGCTTTTTAAAGCGGCCCCTAGACGATCAATAATATTGTGCAATATTTATTATTGCACAATAATATTGAGCGTCTGTAGATAATATTGCGAGGTTGTGCAATATATTGCGCAAAATCAAAATCGGTTTGATATTTGTTGTGCAATATAAAAAAATTGTATCGTCTGTGGGTAATATTGCACAATATTCTCTCATTAATTATTCAAATGCTATGCAGAAATGTGAGTGAGCACCGTGGTGGGAGTGGTTAGTGCGTTGGACTACTATGCAATGCTGGCCGGGTTCAATCCCAGCCCGGATCTAACACCTACAGAGTTTTGTACAAGTATTCCTTGTAAAGTTTATGTGGTTAGTCGATTTCTTATTTTTGTTTTATTTAGGTTCAAAGCCTTAATTTAGAGGAACTATAGTCGACGGTAAACATAACTGTACACAAAACAGAAAGAAAAAAATACGCACCAACAAAACCTTTGCGCTTAAGCGCTGACGCTGAGCCGAGGAGCAAGTAATCAGTGTATTCAAGGAACTTTTCTATACGTATTCATGGTGAATCGCGTGCATTCACCAGCGTTGCCACAATCCTACTTTGGTAGCAAAAGTGCTACATAATTTTTCGGTTTTTTCAATTTGCTACTTTAATTTTAAAATTTGCCCCACTTTGCTACATTTAATTTTTTCGAAATTCCCTGCAAAATATTTTGTTTATGTTTGGTAATGCTTTCTGTTGCTTTCAATCCCAACAAATGGTCTGTTCAATTAAGCTGTGCTTGACAGAGAATAACAGAAAAGTACAAAGTTTTTGTGTTCAATGAGAAAAGTTTCTGTCCGAGACTGATCTGCTTTGTGTTCAACGACTCTGTCCTGGACAACTTTTCTGCACCTGCTCTTAAGGTAGAACAGATTTGTAAGAAATGTTAAAATCAGCTGTGTTGCACATTTTTATTTAAAGTGAAAAGTGTTTCGACGAGATTTAAGTTTACCAAATGGGAAGTAATTGAAGTTCAATCGCAAAATCGCAATCAGTTACTGTAAAATGCTATAAATTATTTGGAAAACATTAGGTAAAATAATCATTAATGCAGTTGTCATTTTTGACAACAAACATAATATGGCTGTGAGTAAATTTCTATGCTGACTTGATCTGACATTTTTCACAAATCTGTGCTGTTCTGATCTGCCTATTTTCCTCATTGAACAAAGCTAATTCAATTGGGGGTGAGAGCTGAGTTTTCTGTTTTGTGCCTTCAAAACATGCGTTCCCTACCGTCGTTTATTTATTCTGTTCGTGTCCAAAAACTGGTAAACTGCCAATTGTGTTGACTGAAGCAAACAGGAATATTGTTGCATTTCTTCTTTTAAGTTTAAACTGGATCAGAAAGATGATGAATTATACTAATAAATTGCTAAAGATCGCCCAACAACTTTATGTAATTGTTGCAGATTCGTAATAAGACAGCGAAAAGAAAAGGAGGATGAAAATAAAAAAAAAAAATGGAGAGTACGGAAGTTTCGAAGAGCATTGCCTGGTCATGTTTTGGAACGTTAACCGTATTCCGGTGTTCAACATGGATTCTATTCCAAAGGTTTTAAGGAAGTGTTTTCCTGAATCCAAGATAGCACAACATATAACTTTTGTTAGAACGAAAACGACAAGTATTACAATCAATCAGTTTTTGCAAAATAAATTGTTTGCTCTTACAAACGTTCTTCTTTTGCTTTTGCTACCTTAGGCTACTTTTCGGAGAGAGATTTTGCTACTTTTGGTACTTTTCACAGTTTTTCGGGGTACATTTATGCAAAGTCAAGCGCCAACGCTGGCATTCAACGTATTCATATGTATTCTTCATATATTCATTCACACGTATTCACACATATTCATTTTCATATGTATTCTGTAGTCTAGGACTACGCAAAAATATTGATTATTTGCCCCTCGCGCTGAGCAGAGCAGACACATACATACACAATTTAACACGTATTTATAGGAAAAATGAGAAATACCATACATACAAGTTACGAAGAGAGATCGAAAGAAAACCAAAAGAAGAAAACACCACTGAGATTGGTTTCAGAACATTGATCAATTAACAAATTAATTAAAAAAGGCATTTTGCAAAGAAGTTATTAATGTTGCTCAGCTTGTAGAGCACGTAGAAATATAATTTTGGACTTAGAAGACGCGTATTTTAAAGCTCTTAAAACTGATCTGAATTTCAATAAAATAGACGAAAGAGAAGCTTATTTTTTTAGGTTCAAAGTCTAATTATTGAATTTCTTGGTTTTCGCACCTAAAATCAGATATTTTGTTATGCACGAATCTGCTCCTCATCAAAACCTAGTTAACACAAATTATCAAAATCCGTTCAGCCGTTTGCTGTGTAGGTCCATGCAAAGGAATTTTCACAATGTTTTATATTATTAGGGATGCATTTGAATGTTACATGAGTATTTATTGTCGAGACTGTTTATTCGCGTATACATTTCAAGCGCGGTTACAGGCTTAGTAGCGAAACTATTAATTTGTAGAGTGTCATCAATTAAGTTGAAATATTATATTGGTTGTACATTATTTTCGGGGCACAATGTTTCAGATTAGAGGCAACCGAAAAGACTGTAGCTTCAATATAAATACACATCCAGCTTGTAACTGCAACTCTACAACAGATTTTTTGCCGACGCATTACCATCGCGAAACGAAACAAACATTTTATTTTTTCAGAAAACAATGAACTCAACAAAATCTTAGGCCTCATTTAGCCGAAGCCGAAGCCGAATGTTCCGTCGGACTCTAATTATATGGTCATTGGTTCCATCTTAATTCAGATTTTATTCTTAAAAGCTCACATACACTGAACGAACGACTGAACGTTTCCATCGTTGCATCTAGTCTTCTATCGTTCTATCGCTTAATATTTTTTCAGTTTTGGTAGTTTTTAAATAAGATTTGAGGATTTTTTTTCTAGAATGTAAGTAAATATTCCAAATGGATGTTGAAAGTTTTTAAATAAGTCAGGTTTTACACGATGAATGCCATGTGCACGTTTTGAAGTTTCATAAGTGGAAAAGAGAACGGAGATGCGATGGAAGAACAGCAACACGATGAATGTTTTCATGTGTACGTTTTGAAATCCCATAAGTGGGAAAGAGAAAGGAGATGCGATGGAAGAACAGCAATAGTCGATCTTCGCTGGCTGTTTTTTGACGTTTTTTTTAATGCTGTTCTGACCTGAGTTGTGTGTTTTGCTTTATTTTCGTTTTCGATTCACTGAGCAACATTTCAGAAATGCAATTTTCTCTAGGTCGGACAGACAAGCGTATACATTGGGCCGTAGGTATTAATAAAACCTAACTTTACTCAAATATGAAGCAATTGCTCAAATTTTAAGAATTTGCTCGGATTCGTATGCGAGAGAACTTACTTGAGCATTTGCTTTGTTGAAAAATAGCGTTTGCTCAGATTCGTATGAATAAAAGGCAAAAAACTAAGCATTTGCTCGGAGAATTCCAAGTCTGCTATTTAGCTGACTCAGAGTGTTTGCTCCGTACTTTTTAGCCATGAATCGACTAACTTGGTGTGATGTTTGCTAAAAAAAAAAATAAATCACAGCAAAATGGATAAAATTCCCTTGCGATGCTGATTAAATGGAAGACGATAAAAATCGGTGGTAAAGGCAAAAGGTTAGAGTAGGGTCTAGGGTGGGGCAGATTCGAAATATTTTCTGTAGATTCCTTATCAGTACTTTTATAAAAGGAAGTCTAAAAAAAAGTATGTTTATATGTGCCGCAAAAACAAAAAAACTACTGAACGGATTTGAATGCGGTTTTTTGCAATCGAATCTGGTTGGATTAAATCCATAAAATGGATAAAAAAAATTAATATCAAAAATCAAAGTCAATAAAAAGCTTCTAAATGAGAAAAAGAAAAGTTTATCTTTTACTTTAGGGCATTTATCTCGCTCTATCTTAGTTCTTAAATAACATATTAAAATAAAATTGACATATTTGTTAAGATTATTTCCCAACAAAGATTTTGATATATGTATATATCTTCTTTGTACATTTTCTGTGAGAAAAGTAATAACATTAAAAAATATTGTTTGAATGCTTTCGCGACAACAATCAGTGGAGACCATTGCCACCGTCAATGCACCAGCGGCAGCGGGTATGCGTGTATGCGATACATGCGTGTGGTATAAGTGATTGGGATTGGTTCGTGCTAACGTATATGTATTGTAATTGTTCGATCAACTCTAATCCAATAACTGGATAAATTTGGTTGCAATTTGTTTTATGATAAGTAGATGTAGGGCTTGGAACAGATACATAGATATGTATATATATGTATTATGTTTTGACGTTTTGACAGTAAGAACGTGCTGTCATATTTAAGAAAGCGGAAAAGTTAGATTAGAAGAAATTGCTAACCCACCTGCGTTACTTTTTTCTTTAATAGTCTATGGCAAATCGTTTATCCAAGCAATTCCTTCAGTCATTTGGTGCTAAGCAAATTGTGAAGCAAGTATTTATGCCAACTCTTAAAGTGCAAGGACAAGTGTAGTATTTATCTCGAAGTCTCCTCCCAGTAGAAAATTTATTACAAACACATATATCTGCATACAAAGGGAATATTTTTGTGTGCGCAGCGAAGCGGGTTCATCAGCTAGTAACTTTTTATAAAATGAATATTATATGTAAGTTTTTATTTATTTTTGAAGCTTTGATAATCGTACGTAATACGTTAATAATAAAGACCTTACTCAACCCTAATTTTTTATAAAAAATACTTTTAAAAACTACTTCAAAAAGTCGAAAGTGCCCAATGCGTGGGGTACATTCGTCTTTCTAGTGGGGCACTTTCGACACGAATTCAAATGACACAAAAGGAAGAGCAAACTTATAGCGAACTATTTTATATATTTAAATAAATCAATCTTATGTCTACAAAACATATAAAAATTCATGAGATACTTCAGAAATTAATGTTAAAATGAAACTAAAAATCACCTTCAGTTTTCATACGAATATATGAAATATGATCACAAAGTAAAATAAAGAAAATGGCATTAAAATTTTTAAGTTAAGAAAATCGACTAATACAAAAAAAAAAAAAAAATAATTGCACGTTGTAACTGCTCATGTCAACGTCTTTTGTCATTTGTCGTGGGTGCCCCACATAGTTTCGTCGAAAGTGCCCCATGCTTTGTTTTTATAAAAAATATTATTTTTTAAGAAACTTATAAAGACAACTCAATGAAAAGTTATAAAAATATTAAGTTAGTAATATACACTTTAGCTTGCATTGGACACCCATTAAATTCTGTTATCAAAAAGTTAAATATCGCTTACCTTGTGCCCAAGTAAGGTTACACAAAATCACTCAAATATCAACAAACCGGTCTAGACACCACAACTGTTGAAAGAGAACTTCGAAAATTCGTATGTGATAGGAGAGAATAGTATGACCAACAATGCCATCAAAATTTTTATTTAAAAATTAAATGTCTTTTAACCATTGCAAAAGTCAAATGTGCCCCACCCTACCCTACTGTCGATATATTCCACTTTAGTTTCATGCAAACTATGGTCGTCGTCAATTTTGTCCCATTCGTCGATAAAATTGTTTGATACCACTTCATTTGTATTTCTTTTGCAACAGATGCGCTCGAGATCATACGAGGTAAGTGATTTGTGGACATGCTATATCTTCGTACATATAGGAACATCGTGCAACTGACATTTTTTAAAAATTTAGGTTTTAACACCTATTTTTTGAAATACTATTGCACTCATTTTTAAAATGAATTTATCTAGGACAGCAACATCAACAAGAACAACATCGGACGGTTCAGACAGCAACAACATAAACAGAAACAACATCGGACGGGATCACAAAGAAAAACAATTAACCACCGTCATTGTTAACTTCACTTCACAGTCCACTAGATATTAATTTAGGCAATCGATTTAAGTAAATCAATTTCATTAAGCATAAATTTTATTTATTTAATTCAAATTATTTCTGCATAAAATATTATTTTTTTGTCCTGAATAATTTTCAAAATGTCAGTTGTGCATTGTGCTATATGCTGTCAAAGGTCAAGCAAATGCTCACTTCGAATTTTCGAACTTGCTCAAGTAAACTTAAGTTTTATTCATATCAATTTCGAGCAAATGCTAATTGCCTTTACTTTACTCAGAGCTTTTACTTAAGTAATTGCTTGTTTTTATTAAAACGACCCATTATCAGATACATCCGTCCGACCAGCAAAATATCAAAAAAAAAAAATTGAGTAGCAATGATTTATAAATGCGCATAATTGTTGGAATAACGCAAGGACACAATCCACAGTTTACATTTTTGTTTCGTTTCTTTGCAAAGTGTAAAGAGGAAAACAAAACAAAAACGAAATAAAGTATATATATAAAAAGTTTGCCATACGTAGATTTGTTTTGTCCATTTAAGAGGGAGCGACTTTCCATTGCGGTTACCAAATTGAGTGTCCGTGTACGGTTATGAAAGAATTTTTTATATGAAAAATCGTGTATTTATTTCCGTTCTTTTAAATCTGTACGGTTACAAGAGGTGTCTGATTATGATTTTTGTCCGTAAGGAGAGAGTACCTACACTGTATACATAAATTGTGTAAAAATACAAATTAATTTTAGTTAATAAGAGCGCTGTTATATTTTTGTAGAAAAGGTATTTGTTTCTAATTAGTATTCCACCACTGCATGTATCTATATGTATGTACGTATATGTACATATTATGTTGATCTTATTTAGAAATGTTTTCCCTAAAAAGCAAAACCTACCTTCATATGCCTACATAATATGTATGTATTATACATTTATATCTATACATAGTATAAAAGGAAGTCCCAAAAATGTCGGGTTTTAGTTTTTTAAACTTAATTTTTTTATTTACAACTTTTTATATGTAGTGTATGTACATATAAGTAAGCAATGTCGTGTTCTACTTGTCAAACCCTTTCATTTGATACCCATATTAGGGATGTAGTAAAGATAGCGGAAATCCACCATCTTGGGGGGCGTCCGCCATATTGAATTTAGAACGACCTCATATCGTATTGCATTCTACTTGTCAAACCCTTTTATTTGATACCCATATTAGGGAGGTAGTAAAGATAACAGAAATCCGCCATTTTGGGGGCGTCCGCCATATTGAATTTATAATTACATACGTCATATCGTATTGTATTCTACTCGCCAAGCCCTTTCATTTGATACCCATATTAAGGAGGTAGTAAAGATAACAGAAATCCGCCATCTTGGGGGGGTCCGCCATATTGAATTTGGAATTACCTCATATCGTATTGTGTTCTACTCGCCAAGCCCTTTCATTTGATACCACTATCAATGCGGTTGTAAAGACTAGTCGGGTAAAAAAGAAAAAAAAAGAAGAAAAAAGGAAGAGGTAGTCCGCCATTTTGCTTGGTGCGCCCGCCACGCTACGATAAATATGATTGTAAAAGCAAATTCCAATTTAAAAAAAGTCCACGGGCAATGCCGTATGCCCGGCGTATGAGCTATACTGCTATACATAATATTACATAGGTACCTATACTATAGAAATGTATTAGAAGAAAATAATATATAACTTGTTTTCCCAAGTTGAAGGTGGGCGAAGCAATGCGAGCACGAGTCAGCTAGTATGTATACAAATATGTATGTTACTTACTTACTTAACAGGCTCCCGACCAGCGTTGCCGCAGAACATTTTTTTCCGTGCCACCAGCGGCAAAATAAGGTGCCATTTTAAGCCATTGCGTGTCACCAGCATAAATAGATAGAAAAACACCCTTTTTCAGTCTTTTTAATATAACACGTTATTACACATTTCGCAGACAACATTCAAATGATTCAAACTAGAATATAATTTGGCAGATAAGGAGTTGGCACCAATGAGGATAATCGAAAATGAATATTTTCAGCGCAGCGTATGTACATTTTGTGAGTGAATGCAAAAAGCGTTTGAAAAAAATTGTTCTTTTAAGGAATATTTTTGTGATTCCACATATTTTAGTTATACCAAAATCAATGTGAAATGGTGCCATATGAAATCTTAAAGTGCCACCGTGCCATTTTAATCAAAAAGTGCCATAATGGCACGCTCGTGTCACATCGGCAACGCTGCTCCCGACCCGTGAAGAGTCTCTGCCTGATACATGGCAGCCTGCCACTCTCTTCGATCCCGGGCACGCTGCTTCCAGTTGTCTAGACCAAGAGCACTGGCATCCGCGGTAACTTGGTCCTTAAAATGGAGGTTCGGTCTTCCTTGTCGTCTCGAACCTGGGGGCTGTGATTCGAAGGTCCTCTTTGCTGGAGCATTGTTGTCCATTAGCTCGATGTGGCCGAGCCAGTGTAGTCGACGTGTTTTGACTTCTCGGACTACATCCACATCTTGGTACACCTCATAGAGTTCGCGGTTATATCTTCTCCTCCATTCGCCCTCCTCGCATACGGAACCGAGAATCCGACGAGGAATTTTTCTCTCGAAAGTATTCAAAATCTGCTCTGCTTTCCTGCTTATCGTCCAACAGATTTTGACATCATACTCCGGACAGGCTCCGTAGGCTCCGTCCAGGAGGTCATAAAACTCCTCGTTGATAGAGTCTTCAGCTTCGTCGGTAGGAGCGTGTGCAGTGCATATCAGAGGTGGGAAAAATCCCTAATTTCACTGAAGCGCATCACTCATTACCCTTCAATAGAGTGAAGCGTTCAGTGAATCATTCTTTTTTGAAGCATTAATTTCAGAAGATGGAAAAGGAAATGTTCATTTTTGAAAGAAAGGATTGGATGAGATCTTACCCCTATGTATTATTGTTTCGGGCTATACAACTGGGTGTACCAAAGGAAATATTTATAAAATACATAGGTATATGCTATTTCATTAATATCATTAATCCACACGTTTGAATTTAGGTATAAATGGGCAATAATACCAATTCATTATTAATTTCATTTATTCATTATTATTACTACAACTACATACATTATCAATTTTTTACAATTTTCTTTATTAAGACTTAATAATCAACACAATTATTTTTTTGTACTTAAAATTAATTGTAGCCGACTTTTATATTATATGCCTGGCTAGGTAAATTAAGGAATATAGCTTGTTAAGTATTTCAATAGTTATTAATGAATAATTTAATAATTACAATTTTTCACACGGTATGCTTGCTCCCGGCATGCTTAAATCAGTTTGTTAAGGACTTAAATTAATGACTAGATAATGAATACATTTAAACAAAAACAAAACAAGAGAAAACAAACTAGTGCCATGTGCAATCAATTAAAATATTATTTCAGAGTATGTATATAAGAAAAAAAAAAAAAATATGAATTTCTCTGCTCTAGTATACATTTAAGGTCAGTCTGCTTAATTGATAATATATAAGTTCTTATATACTCAAAAACAGCACCAACCGTTAAACCTGAAAAGGACTTTACATTATTTACGTATATACAAATAGTGCGAGCGTGCAAACAGGCCATATTTTCCGGTCTATGTAAGTAACAATAAAGTTAGCCTCTCAAATTAGACCGTGACGCTTTATTATAAAAAGGTACCAAAAGGCTTCTACTAACATCTTGTTCGATATGGGGGCGGGATCTTTCATTGAGGAGGTTAAATGGTGAAAGGTAGTAATTGTCGCCTAAACTATCACATTTGTTTGAGTCCAACAAAGATTTAATGAGTGCATTTGGGTGAAGGTCAATGCGTTGAAGTTTTTTAAGTGTAAGATTGATAAGGTATGCCATAAGAGGTGTTATCTTGCACGTATCATACAGTAGTTTATTTGGATACCATTTCTTATCTGGTCTTCTATATTTTCCACAACAAAATCTCAGTATTTTTCTCTCAAATTTTTCCAATTCCTTTGCCGTTGTGGGAGAGATAGTGAACCATGCACAGAATCCGTATACCAATATGGGTCTAATAAGAGTTTTGTATATGAGTATCTTTGTATTTGGGGGCAATGATTTTGACTGAAGTAACGGCTTTAACGTAGCGGTAACGGCTTTAGCTTTCGCTAATGCTTTTCTAGCATGGTTATTAAAAAGAAACCGATTGTGAAAGTATACACCCAAGTATTTTAGTTCTGACCGCAGTGGGATGAAATGGTTATCGATCTGCAGACTCAACATTTTGCTTTCTTTCACAGCTAAGCGATGTCCTTCCCCACTTGCATTGGGGAAACAAGTTATACCACACTTCTCTGTATTTATTTGGAGCCCCCACTTTTTAAAGTAGCCTAACAGCAAAGGGAGCTTTTCTTTGATTTTATTAAGAGCATTTTGTGGCCTCGCATCGCTAGCTAGTATTAATGTCTAAATTTTCATATTGTGCCTTCATTCTTTTAACCCTTAACGGCCCAATGTATCGAATTTGATACATATTAGTAAAAATGCTGTAATTTCGAAAAACTTCATATTTTATCATAATTGGCCATTGTATCATATATAATACAAGTTTCTTCAATATAAATGTGCCTAAGAATATGTAATTCCATGTTAAAATTCAAATAATACCAACAATTTGAAAGTTGGTCATGTCACATAAACAGATTTGACAAAGACCAGAAATTACTTTAAAATGTTATTTGAATAAATTTTATGAATCCGGTTTCAGAAATATACTAAATACTATGTTCTCATTTTCACAATATTTTTTCTTTCGTAATATACCTTACATCTCGTATTTTACCCTCTAACACGTAAGACTGTCTCAAGACACTTATCATATTATTTGTATTAACTTAAAAAGTAATAACTTTTATATCAATTATATTTATATATAATTTATATATTTTTTGTCTGTTACTAACAAACACACCAACATATATACAAAAGCTTTGAATGCTATCTGAAGCTTTTAGCGGAGCTTTTATTTTAAATTGCAAAGCCAAATTTATTTGGTGCACGTTGTTATTTTGCCGCGTTAATAAAATTAAATTTAACAAATCAATCCAAGTCATAATTTTTTCCGTCAAAGATATGTTTATGTACTAATAAAATCAAGTTGCATATTTGTGAATATATGAAAATTGTGCGTTGTAGCAGTGAAATAGTGATAAGGTGCCTCGAAATATTTTCACACTTTATAGGTAAACGAGAGCTTCTACACCCTTTCTGAGTTCATTTTTGAACTCAGGAGCCCCAATTTACCTAAGAAAAAATAATCCGACTTATTTTCTTCCATTATTTTCAAAAGTAGTCTTAGAGAGTTAAGCTCTAAATGTAGCCCTAGCGCCCGTTCGATCGAATTTGATATGTACCACAATATCCGCCCCACAGGTAAACAACGCAACGAAATACATTATTAAGTACGCAGAATCACTTTAGATGCTTTGTTATCTTCAAGTAATTTATTTCATTAGAAAATAAAAAATTGGGCCGTTAAGGGTTAAATTGCATACAGTTTTATAATATACCTATCTTCAACTTTGCAGAATGTATTATATATAAAAATACGTCGAAAAAATTCTAATATTTTTCATCACCCTGTTTTTTTTAATGTTGTCCAGAGTGCGCAAAACAATTTGACACACAAAATCCCTACCTACCAAAAATCACAAGAAATGAAAAACAAAGTATAAAAGGGGAACTTGCTTTATGGTTGTGATCGTGATTTGTGTAACAAGAAAAAAAAATTATTAAACTTCGTTCATTATAAGAAGCTTCAGCTAAAAGAAGGAAAAGGAATGTGACAACAGTATCAGTTACTTTGAGGAAAACAGAGACACACACATTATTTAAATACATCCCCTCATATAACCAAGAACATAATGAATTTCAAAGCAGATAAGTGTCAAAGAGTGAGGGAATAGTAGCTATAGATGTATGAGCAGCAAACTTTATTTTTAAAGTGCAATGTATTGAAATGTTAACGAATGAAGTAGAGAATCAAAATAAGCAGAAAACGATTGAAGTGGGGAATCGAAAGAAGCGAAGAATCCAATCGCGAATGAAGTAGGGAATCGAAAGAAGCAAAGAAGCGATTGAAGTGGGGAATCGAAAGAAGCGAAGAATCTAATCGCGAATGAAGTAGGGAATCGAAGGAAGTAAAAAAGCGATTGAAGTGGGGAATCGAAAGAAGCGATGAATCCAATCGCGAATGAAGTAGGGAATCGAAAGAAGCAGAGAAGCGATTGAAGTGGGGAGTCGAAAGAAGCGAAGAATGCAATCGCGAATGAAGTAGGGAATCGAAAGAAGTGAAATATGTTTTGAATGGAAAGTTAAGAAGCGAAAGAAGCAAAGAAGCACATTAGTGAAGTGTACGATTCGTTCTTTTGACAGAAGCGCTTCAATTGAATAATTCGTTCACGAACGACACACCACTAGTGCATATATCATGCTGATGTTTTGGAATATTGCCTTGATGCGGATCCTGGCCAGGCGATCGTTGATCGGCTTTAAGTCAATCATCATTGAGCGTAGCCGATTTCCCACGACGAATCCGCATCTACCTGATCCTATCCATCGTATCTCCTGGATCGTGGTAATACCTGCCTTATACCGCGTGAGGAACGATTCAAGTTTTTGAATAGTACCTGTAGTGTGCAATGAACGCATGTTCCAGGTACATAGGGCCCATTCATAAATGCAAGTTTTGCAAAGCAAACGCAATGCAAAGCAGGAAAAGCTGCGCAAATGAAAGTTTAAGTCCACTGCAAAGCATGGGCAAATGCAATACAACTATGACAGCTGCACGATTGCGCTTAAAATTGCGCAATGAATAGAGCTCTACTACATTTATGAATTTTCTGCTTAGCAGTGATGCCTTTGCATACATTTGTGAACTCTCTGCTTAGCACATCTTGCGCAATATTGCATTTATGAATTGGCCCATATTCTCAAATCGTAGTCCGTGGACGTTCCGGGTTGTGGTGTTAAATGAGGGGGTCCATTATCCGAGGCTAGTGTCTCCCTCATAACCGACGGCACAACCCCCAACTTGGAGGGCCAGTTCCATTTTTTGAAACCTCTAGAACGAGGGGCCGGTATTGAACCGATGTCAGTAACCCGCTTCGGGGTTGTGCGCGCTGCCGTTGGCCCAGTGAGGGCTCATCCGCCACCATCTCTTTTCCAAGACCTTGATTAGTCCATGGAAATCCTTATCGACCTGAGCTCCGAATATGTCGAAGTAGCTCAGATAAGGTTTTGTTTCCGTTCTGGAAATCTAGCGCCACCGTTTGTTCCATCGAGGGAACTCGTCCGCTGACGTGATTATAGTGCTGCTATTTTCTCTGGATCAGCACTCGCACTTATAAGTTTAGCAAGTCGAACCCGGTTGGGCAGCGACCAACACATAGCCAGGCCTGTTATGACAGAATTACATTGAAAATTCCCAAATAAAATAGCTGATATCCAGGAACTCAACTTTAGGTTGGCCGCCAAGGTCTCTTGATTTGACTGCACCTGATTTTTTTTTTACTATACCCATTACTTTGAATTCATTGAAAAATAATTAAAGCAATTCCCGCAGAAACCCTTCAGGCAGTAATGAATCACTTTTTAATAAGATGCCGCACTTGCATCAGCGAGCGTGGATACCGTTTCAAATCAGTCATTTTAGAATGTCATTAAAAAACATAATAAAAATAAATTATCTTTGAAATGAACTAAATATGAATTGAAAAAATGTTATTTGAGTTTTTTAATGAAGCAATATTCATCAGCAACTCTGTATAGAAACAAAATTATACTAAAAAAAAAAACCACAAACAACGCCGTTTCCGAATTTCGATTATTCATTTTTCACTATCCATCTTCGGTTAGAATCAATTTGCGATTTAACTCGCGCTTGCAATTGCAATTCAACTAACTGCAGAAATTTTACAAGCGCGTGCTCGCCATTGCTCGCACTTACTCGCGCTTGTAAAAGTTTGTTACATACCCACCATGCTCTGATAAAACGCTTGTATAACACGCTTGCTATATAACCGCAGCCTAGGACTGCTGAAGCCAAATATTATTATTATTAGTAGTAGTACTGAATTTATTGTATCATTAATTTTTTTCTTCCAATTACAATTTTTTTACTTATTCTAATTAGTAATGGCAAAAGCCGTCAGCCAGATTGACAATTTTATGAGTGGATACATTATTGCAGTTAAATTAATTTTTTTTTAAATTACAATTGTTGAAATATATTTTTAACTTTTGTATAGCAATTTTAATGATTTGCTTACTTAAAAAAAGATAATAAGTAATTTACAGCGATTCGCAAGATATAACAGTTGAGAGATATTTTGGAGCATTTTTGTACGTTGGCAATTTTAATGATTTGCTAACATAAAGAAGAAAATACGAATTTTACAGCGATTTACTTTAACAATTTTAATGATTCGCAACATAAAGATTAGGGAATCTATTCCTCCATAAACTGGTTCCTATACGCAAGGGCGTCCGATACGTAGTTGCTGGGAACGTTCCAGTTAGATCCGTTGAGTATCTGAATTACCTCATCCATTGAGAGAACGGATTGGTTGTAATGGTATCTCCTCGTCTCCTGAAGAATTGGGCATTTTCCTAGAAAGTGGCATGTATCTTCTTTTTCGCGTAAGTTACACAAGGAGCAGAGTGCTGGAAGATCTTCCCTGTACGGTCTGAAATTCTGAGGTAACAATTCTCCTCGAGTCTTGAAGATAAGGCTTATTTGGTTAATTCTAATAGATTCGTGGAAGTAGTTCAAATCCATTAAGCTATGGCTTTGTTGTTTGCAGATTAATCGACTCGATGAATACGCTGCTTTCTCCATAAATCCTTGGTGAATCTCCTCGTTTAAGTTCCGCAAAATGTCATCTAGGGCCACAGTCCAGCTGGATCTGTCTTCCCACCTTAACCCACTTAGAACCTTTTACTTTAATTACTTTAAGTACTTATCATTACAAAGTTCAAAGTGAAAAATTAAAAATTATTTAGTTCTTTCGTCATTTATATGCAATTTTTTTTACTATACTCATTTGAGTACAGTGGGCACATGACTATACAACTTTTTTTAAAAAAATATTCTTTTTTTTTTCTGAAATGCGTTACAGTTTGCACATGAACTGGAAAATACTTTCTTTTTTTTTTTTATTAAAAATCACTGTATTTTAGCTTTGGCCTCTAATGGGTTAAGGACAACTCAACTCCTAGTTCCTCGCTCATTTGCTGCCACTTCCGGAAAAAGTTCGCTTTCCTGGTAATAAGATATCTGAGGACCACTTTTGGAAGCCTATGATCAGGAAGCTTGGTGATTCTTAAAACATACTTGAAATGAAGCCTGAGGGTGAATAGTCGCAGGAGAGGTAGACCGGTTTCGACATGGAGCATGTACGCTGCACATAGGGGTATTTGCCTCGAAAAACCGATCAAAAATATTTTTTGGTCCTAATGAAGTGATAATTGTCTGAAACAATTTTAAAAATATGATTAAGCTTATTTCAGTCACTTTAAGGTACAATTAAATTTTAAGCTTAAAATCTCTTAATTTTTCCTACGTGCAAGACCGTTTATTGAGCAAATAGCTCTGAAGGTGAGCCGGTTTAGCTTCAAAATCATTCTCTTTACACTCATTCATAACATCATATAACTGTCTTTTAGATATAATGCACAACCCAACCGATCCTTCAAGCAAAATAATTTATTTTATCATATAAAGTTTTTGATTTTTTTATTAAACTAGACACATATCAGGGATGAAAAAATCTAGGGGAGCAGTTATGGGCAGCATTTTTTTTTTGTTTTTGCTTCCTGACATCTTGCTCTATAAGCTGATAGCAAACAAGTTACCGAATAACACCGAATTATATAACAAAATGTCCATTACAAAAAAAAAATTAATAAAAGAAAATGTCCATTTGTATACATTTCAAATAAATCCAATGTCTACTAAATTGAAGCTCCAATAAACGTAAAAATAGCTTCTAAATAAAGTACACACCTGCAGCTAATTCCTCCATAACAAAAAAATTGGTACACAATATAAAAAAAAACTAAAATTGAATTTTTTAACAGAGCGATTTTTCGCACTAATCAGAAGATTTACAATTCAAGTTTACGATCGATGACTTTGAACTGATGCTGTGATGAAGTGTGTGCATGAAAATGAAAAAAAGTACGGTACTTTATGTCATGGGTATTTAACCACAGCTAGAAAAAAAACTTCTGAACTCTGCATTTTGAAATATTGATTTATGAGCGGTTTTTCGATGCAAATACCCCTATGTGCGTTGGTGCGTTTGTTTGTAGTCTAAACAAGTGCTTGAGAAAGAATCTTTGCAGCTTTTCTACTTCTTCGTACTCTTCGTGTCCCCATACCTGACTTGCGTAACACATTACGGATCTTGCAGTTGTTTCGAATATCTTGCACTTTGAATTTACTGGCTCATCTTTCCGACTGAGAACATTTTTCCAAGAGCAGCTTAACGCTTTCTTTGATTCCTTCAATTTGCTTTGGAGGTGAAGATTGTACGAGAGGGTTACACCAAGGTAGCGATATTCTTTAACCACTTCTAATTGAACCGCACCTAGGTTCCATTTTTCTTCCCTTGTATTTCTGCCAGAGTTATTGCGAAATATCGTCACTTTCGACTTGCTTTTATTGACAAAAAGATTCCATTGGAGACAGTACTCTTCCAGTCTGTTGATCATGAGTTGAAGCATGTTTGGTGAATCTGCTAACAGCACAATGTCATCTGCAAACAATAGGCCCTTGACCGTCGTGTTGTTAAAAACAATGCCTCCGGGGAAATAAGAGAGGAGATCATCCAAAAATAGGCTGAAAAAAAGTGGGCTTAGCTGGCAATCTTGCTTGACGCCTGAGGTGGTTGTGAACCAATCTGACAGGGAATTTCCATCCCAAACTGCAGATTGGTTGTTCGTATACATACTTTCCAGTACCCTTAGTATTTTGGAAGAGATTCCTAGATTACTCAGCTTAAGGAAAAGAGCTCTTCTATCTACCGAATCAAACGCTGCTCGAAAATCGACAAAGAAAGCATAGAGCTTTTTTCCCTAGTCGAGATAAATCCTACCAATATTTGTAAGGATGTCCCAATAGTTTCCTGGGTCATTTACGTCTCCTTTTTTAAACAATGGAAAAATTATACTTTTTGGAAGCTTTCTGGAACCGCCCCAAAGTGAAAATGTTGTTGAAGCCTTTGACCAATTTCTGAACAAAAGCAGTGGGAGCATTTTTGTAGAATTCGAAGGGTATTCTATCTTCTATTGATCTATCTAATGTTTCATCGTGTACTAACGGAAAGGCGAAGTGGTAAGAGGTTGCCGCACAGTTTATATTCAAAAGTAATTTGCAGTGTGATGCCAGGCAGTTGGTATCTAAATTTGTACCCTTTATATTTTTACTTCCATTTAAGAATCTTATTAGTTTCCAATATTATTTCGAATCACTGGCAAGTGCAAGTTCGCAGGTTAACTTATGAATAAAATCTACCCGTTTTTGCCTGCAAAGCTCCTTGTAAGCGTTGTTGCTTTCATGATAGATCCTTTTTGACAGGTCAGTGTTCCATCTTCTTGCCAACTTCAAACACTTAAACGATTTTTTTCTAGCACTCAAACAGTCAAGATCAAACCATGCTTCTTTACCTGTAAACAATGACTTCCTCTGTAATGGTTGGGCAGCAGTTGTTATCGCCGAAACTCACACATTTGAAAAATTTCCCGGGACTAGGTCATCAGTTAACATCCGAGTTGTTTCGCTACAAAGATTTTGTCGATATATTTTGCTTTTCGATTCTTTCCATTTAAGTTTTGAAGGTATGCTCATGGTGTCGACTATACGAGGGCCTGTCAAGGTGTTCACGGAAGTTATCAGGGGCATGTGGTCAAAGTAAGTTCGCAGATCAATTTTAAAGTCAACTATGTATTTTGTCCACAATCCTTTTATGAGACAAAAATCAATGGATGAACAATTGGTGCCTCTTATAAACGTAAAGTTGCCATTTCTATCATCTACTATCCATTTGGTGGAATCAACCCAAATTCTCGCACATTTCTATAAATCTTTTTCTCCTCCTATCGACCACTGTATCTTGAGACCTCATCTCTGCAGTAAATTTTGAGTTGATAAGATCGTGTTCGTCGTTTAGAACTTGAAGTTCCCCGATTCTAGTATTGCAATCGCCTATGACCATTACATTTTTTGGGTCGAAAGTCAGAAGGACGTTATGAAGTTCATCAAAGTCATCTGACCAATTTGAACAATTGATGTATACCGGAATAATATGTAGTTTCTCGTTATTGAAGCAGCATTCACACAAATTTACACAATTGTTGATTGAACAGCTCCATTTTGATACCGTACAACGATCCTCCACTAGCTCTTCCTCTAGTATGCGATCGAGTTGCTGGAATCCAATGCAGATTTTAAGTCATAATTTGGTTTTACTTACCGAACGAGCACGATGACAGGGAGCGGAATCGTCCTGAAAGATGGGCAGCATAACTCCTCTATTGTAGGAACAACACCATCAGCAACTTTCCGTTTGTGTTTGGTAGATACGAAGCTTTTTCTGGAAAACAAAAACAGAAAGGTTGTTCAGCTACGAGCAACGACCTACCGCCTACGACTGTGATATACTCGTTGTATCTTACGACGGAAGGTAACAGCCCAAAAATTGTTATTATTATAAAAAGTTAAATACTGGGTAAGAAAATGCTGCGCACTCTTACCCACAGAACGACTGCGCACTCTTTCCCTAGACGCTACTTTTTTTTCATTGTATTGAAAATCTGAGAAGGAATAATATTATCCACTAAAATTGAATCCTAAATCAAACACACATATACACTGTTTATGCCTACATACTACTTATGGCTGGGGTATCGAGTTGCCACGCTTTCCTGACACACTTTTAAAAATTTAGATTTTTTCCGGCTTTTTTTTCTTGTTGTTTTTCTTTGTACGTTCAATTGGAAAATTTTCGTAGAAGTTGTTTTGTAGGCAAATATGATGGAGAGTGGTAATAAAATCGGATAAATGTCACACGTCACATGAAATCACTCTGAAAGCAAGACTCTGCTCCTCTAACTTTCTGCCCATTAAGAAACTACAAATTCACACTAAATATATTTTTGTTTTTGTAAATAAAATATACCTACCTAAATACCTTGCTAGTTGTTGTTTTAAGTTAACCAAAACATAAAATCGGCACAGGTGCACAATTGTACATAACTACCAACTACCCACATTTTGTTTGAATTATGTAGTTTAAAGAAATAAAATAAAACATACCTACTTTCTTTGTACATTGTATAAATATGTATGTACATATATGAATGTATATACATACATACAGACATACATTCGAACATTAATTATTCTTCTGCAAATAAAGCAAACGCTTCGTGGATTTTCAAAACGAAAGGTGGCAAATACCAAGGTCAAAATTGTAAGGCAGCGCATTATCTAGCGTGTGAACAATTTAAAATAGATGTACATAATCTATCTATACCTACATGTATGTATGTATCTATGTATGGATATATTTTGTCTTAAGAGTAAAATTACATTCATCTTCTAAGAGTGTTTTCCTTTTCTTTTTCGACCTTCGCATTCCATTATATGCAAAAGAAACAAACAATTGTTAAAACTGATCATTTTTATTAAATCGTGGTTTTCATAAGAAGCTGTTCATTATTCTCTTTAGTAGGTACTGGCAAATAGAGATAGCATGCTCTTCTTCGCATGCTTTCCTACTGATTTCAGTTTATTTAATACATACATACGGATTTATAAAAGTTAACTATGAACACAAAGCGGTAACCAAAGAAGGCTCCATACAAAGCACAGCTAATTTTCTATTAAAACGAGTTTTTTCTCTCTTACGCTTGCCCAACATACTTGGCCTAGTATTAAAGTTATGCAATTACTCCATTACCCTTCCAATGCTGTATTTATTTGTCTTTTTCTCACTCTTTCCTATCTTTATTGTGTTCCTTTCTCATATTACGAAATGTAAACAAACGCAAACAAGTTTTTTTCCTTTAGACAACTCACTTTTACTTTTAAAAGCAGCTAAAGAAAAATGTTGATGTTAGTACACACTACACAGTAGATATCGGTTGCTTTGTAATTTATGTGTTGAAACTCGGAGAAAGCTTTTATGTGAAGAAACTTGAATATATGTACATATGCATATCTACATGCACAGATATGTATGTATGCTATATGAATATTGTATTGTAATTCAGAGTATACTTCGGAGAAAAATATACATATGTACATATATACATGTGTGTATAATATTTATGTACTAGTGTATATAAATTGATTTCAATATAATTTTTTGTATCAAGTATATTTAAACATTTCACGGGTAATGAAATGAAAATAAAGTTGGTGGTTTGCCCTTCGCGCGTTTCTGCGTTAGTGTGTAGCTGCTGGGTTTTATAAACCCAGCTTATAATATTGGTGTTAAATAATTTTTATGAATCAGATTATCGATACCATACAAAATATCAACGTATGTATGTATTTTGCAATATTTTATAATATAAATCAGCAATTTTGCACTTCGTGGGAGAGAGTGATTAAAATAAACTTTTTTTTAGTTTCTACTAGATACGAATATGTGTCGAATATGTACATACATACATACATGCAGCGGCACATGCCAACATTAAATGCTTCAATAAAATCCAAATACCTGCAATGATTAAATTAAAAAAGAAAATATTTCAATAAAAGATAATATTTTCTTCCTTATTTCTACCAAAGTTCATATGCATATACATACCTGTGTTTTCTCATTATAAATTGAAGTTTATGATCGAAAATGTCCTGTACAGTTGTTTTTAAGGAGCCAGAAAGTCTCTGTAGAGGTACCATTCCAATGATCTTACGGTGTTTTCTGTATTATAAGTCATGCTGAAAGTTGAGTTAAGAAGATTTTCGGAAACGATCAATTGTGTTTTCCCATTTTTGGTCAGAAAGTGAGTTCGTTTTTATTATGGTTGAGAAATAATAAGCAGATTCCTACGCAACTAAAAATATCATTGTTTATCTAAAAGAAGAAGGCAAATAGGTTCTTCGGTGCAATATTTCATCCAGCAGCATAAAAAAACCAAGATCACGGACTACCTAGAAAAATTTACCAGCGCTCAAAAAGAGAATTACCAGGGTGGTGAACAACAGGGTCGAAAACAAGTGCCTGTGCAATAGCTGAATAGACAGTAATAAATGCGTTGAAGAGAAATGGTTTTAATAGTCGGGTTCGGGTCAGCAGAAGAAAGCCGTACATCAAGCAATAGAACCGGTATGCGAAATTGCAGTAAGCAACTGTAAATACAGTCAAACCTCTTTATAACGAACTTGCTTATAACGAAATTCTCTATATTGCGAAATTTGTTGCCGGACTTAAAAGTTCCTCTATAGCGAAATATGTGTTAAACTTCTTTACAACGAACAAACTTATTGGTCCCTTGTAGGTTCGTTATAAAGAAGTTTGACTGTATTAACAAGGATTATTCATTTCGGGGAACGTTTATAGTAGATT
>OX459115.1:73474923-73520978 GCA_949775065.1 Brachyopa scutellaris | reverse complement strand
CTAGGAATAGCAAAACTCTAATTGACCATTGTATGGTGCGAACGAATAACGAAAGAAGATCAGCAGTAGCTGAAATAAATGTGTCTGATCACTATGGTCTGTACTGCGCACTCTTATACAATAACAACGATAGTCTTACAAACAGTGTAAAGCAAGAATATGTTATTAGCCACGACACTCACACGGAAAATAAATGAGTATAACTGGGAACAATTAAGCCAACTCACTGAGGTTAATGAATTATATGAACACTTCAAAAACACTTTTATAAATATCATGACGTCTTCATGTGCTTATAAAAATAAAATAAAATTGAGGAAAAATTAACATGACTGGATGACAAATGAACTTAGAGACGCATGCCGAGAAAGAGATCGACTATACAGGAGGTACAAAAACAATAGAAGAAACATATTGTATGAAAGAGAATTTAAACAATATAGAAATGATCTAAACAAAAAAATAAGCACTACGAAATCAAACTACTACAGAACCCAGTTTCAACAAGTGAACAAAAATCCTAAAGAAACTTGGAAACTTGTCAACAAAATACTAGGTAGGAAATCCGCCAATTTAGATGATGTGCTGTCTAAAAATTTCGCAAACGAAAAAGACTTTGGTAGCCTAGCAAACCAATTCGCGAAAAATATATCATCAGAAATATTCAATACAATACACAAATGCCATATTAAATGCTATCAAGGACCTTCAAACAGTGTACAGCGCTCTATGTATCTAGAAGAAGTCACTAATACAGAAATAGAGAACATACTTAATTCACTCAATGTAAATATATCGGCGGGGGTAGATGGAATAAGACCCAAAGTTCTTAAAAATTGTTCATTAGTACTGGCCCCAACCCTAACCAAAATAGTTAAGCTGAGCCTAGAGCAATCTAAAGTGCCTCATATATTAAAAACGTCAATTGTCCGTCCAATATATAAAAGTTGGAAGAAAAATGAAATTTCGAACTATAGGCCTATATCTATCCTTTCAACTATAGATAAGGTATTAGAAGAAGTTGTAACTAAGCGACTATATGAGTACGTTGAAAAATACAAACTCCTGGAAAATAACCAATTTGGCTTCAGGAAAAATAAAAGCATCAATCGACTACTTGGAGATTTTACGAACAGAATCAATGAAAGCCTCGAAAAAAATCACAATTTAATTGTACTTTTTATTGATTTTAAAAAAGCATTTGATACCCTATGCCATAAAAATATTTTAAAGCAGTTAGAGAAAATTGGAGTAAGAGGTTCTATACTGACATGGTTTGAAAGCTACCTTAAAGAAAGAACATTTAAAGTAAAAATTAAGGACCACTTCAGTGAAGAAGAGAATGCAGAATATGGCGTACCACAAGGATCTAAGCTAGGCCCTCTCATTTTTATAATATACATAAATGATTTGCTATCAGTCCTAAAGAAAAGTACAGGATTTGCTTACGCTGATGACACAGCTATTGTTGTAAGCCATAAAAACGTCGAAGCAGCCGAAAAGATGATGCAAGATGAGTTCAACGCAGTCTCAGCATGGTGCCACGATCATGGACTTCTTATAAACGCAAAAAAGACAAAAGTAATACACATCTGACCACCACATGTTGTTAGACATAAAATTAACATTAAAGTACACAGTAATGAATGTTTACATACGGCATTAAACCAGTTACACATACAAAACGAGGACGATTGCTCAACAACAATCGACAACGTGTCCACATACAAGTATCTTGGAGTAATTGTAGACTACAATTTAAAATGGAGCTTCCACATACACGCACTAACAACAAAACTTCGACAATCTGCATACGCGTTATTTCACCTGAGTTACAGATGCACGCCAGATGTCCTATACCAATGCTATTATGGACTTGTTGAATCGCACTTGAGATATGGTATACTAGCATGGGGAAATGCACCGCAACAACAAAATCTTAAAGCGACGGTAACCAGAATACAGAAAATGGTGTATCGAGTAAAGCTACGCCAACACGATATCAACTGGCAACAAATGGATAGCAGCGCAAGACTGTTAAACATCGAAAATCTTCATAAGCTGGTGGTAGTATCACAATTTAAAGATGACACCGCCTACAAAATCCCGACACAGCGAATTGTAAACACAAGAAGACGACATCAAAACAGATACTCTATCCCGAGATACTGCAATGAGTACGGACGCCGGAAATACGAAGTAGCAGTTCCTACAATATTCAACGAATTACCTGTAGATTTTAGTAATGTACCAAAACCAACCTTTTTGAAAAAAACTAAAGAATTCTTTTTAAACTGCGAGCAATTTTGATCTCTAAATTAACTTTAACATAAAAGCATCTTTCAAATTTAACTTTAATTACCTATTATAGAACTCATAAATAATTAACATCTTCGTAAATAACCTTCTGCAGACAAGCCCATACGGCTTTGCAGATATACTTTGTAAAAACATTGTAACTTTTTGAGAATTAATAAATAATAATAATAATAATAGACTTAAAAAAAAAAAAAAAAAAAAAAAAAAATAATGGAACGTAAAATGTATACAATCTTCAACATAAAAGCTTGGTTATAAAAATGTGTCCCTCTAATGGACATGCCAGTAAAGGGAGATTTCACTGTATATGAAATTAACATTAAATAAATGATATCGCGATCAGAGCGCGAACAGGCTTGATATGAAAGAGAGTAAAATAATATATAAATAAATACTGCACGTAGAAAAATAAATAATTTAAGTGTAGGAAATTCATGTATTAATAATATTAATGTAATAAAAACATATTAATACTTGATCACTGCATTTAGTCTTTTTAAAGTCCATAAACGCATAAGAAATTAGATTGTACTTGCGCAGATTTTTGACGTTTATGAAAACACCCTAATTCAGAGGCTTGTATAGAAAGATTCTCAAATCTCTTACAAGATGATCCAGCTCATTCTGCAAGAAGCATTAAGGTCTGGCAAACTTTCAAAGTCAGTATCATTTTCTGAAAATCTTGATTCTAAATCATATTGGGTTTGTCTTCTTTATCTAGGGGTATGCCAAAATATAGCATATCAGTACTTTTAACGAACTCAGAAATATTTTTTCTAGAATTTTTGAACACTTATTCTCCACACATACATATAGCAAAAACGTTTTGGATTGTTTAAACAACCTCTTCAAACAAAAAAAAAAAACGTCCGTAACAGTGATACTGATTAAAATATGCGAGTGATGAACGAATAAACGACGAACAATAAATAATTAAGTAAAGGAATGTGTACAAAAAAATAGCATGTTATAAATATGTTTTATGTAAAATTTTGTAAAGGAGTGATTATTATTTTTTTTTAGACAAAATCATTAAATTGATCAGTGGTACACAATAGTTTTGAGGCGACTGCACTGAACACTGCTATCCTTCTAGTGCATACTAGCGCCACGGACGGCAAAGAAAAGAATTTATAAAAGCCTAACGCTAACGTTTTTAGTTTTCACTCTATGGTATTTCCTCATCCAGTAAACATTTACATCGAATACAATTATTTTGGTTACATTTTGAAGTTTATCTATTTTGTTTTACTGTTCGATCCCCACAGTAAAAGTTGGTGACCCCGACGTTCACGTAAGTCGCGCAAAAATATTAAATATTTCATAAAGCAAATATTACACATCGAAATCGGCAAAACTTTCGACGCACATGTCCGTGGAGAATCCTTCATTAATAGAACTAAACCCGGACGAAAAAATGTCTACCCAACCTACTGCGGAACAAATAAAAGCCGATCAGACAGGAGGATATTCTGGCCAAGCACCCGATCCACAGACCGATGCTGGTTTTATCGGCGCGGTACAAGTACTCAAACTGCCGCAACCCTTTTGGCGCAATATGCCCGCGAGGTGGTTCACGGTTGCCGAAACCGCATTTGCATTGCACCGAATCACTTCAGATGAAACCCGTTTCAGGCATGTTCTTTTAAACCTCGATTCCGAAATGCTCTCCGTCGTCGGCGATGTTGTCGACTCGCCTCCAGCAACAGAAAAGTACGAAACCATGAAGAGAAGAATTATCGCCAGTTTCGGAGATTCTGCTGAGACCCAACTTCGACGCCTCTTACGCGGACAGATTTTCGGCGACGAAAAGCCATCTCTTTTCCTCCAGAAGCTGCGCAATTTATCAGGAGGACAGGTCGGCGATCCCGTACTTAGGATGTTGTTCCTGGAGCAATTCCCGGACAACGTTAGAGGTATATTGGGCGCAAACGCCACGAGTGACCTAACTGCATTGGCGACACAGGCGGACCGAGTAATGGAAGCCATACCTCCGTATATCAACAAGATCGAATTCCTTGGTGTATCGCATGCTTCTCGATGCGAAAACATAACTATGAAGCAAACTACCATAGATCCAGCGAAAGCAGACACCGATGGGACGTACAGAGCAGAGATCAACGAACTACGACACGCTATCGAGGCTTTATCACACGAAGTCAGTAAAAAACAAGTTCGTTCAAACAATCGGAGCAGCAGCAGAGCACGAGACCGATCAACATCACGGAATCGTAACACCAAATCAGATTCGCATTACTGCTATTACCACGACCGTTTCGAGTCGAGGCAGCCGCCGATGTATCGTCAGCCTCGAAACGTCTCCTTGTTACAGATCGAAATACAGGAACGCGGTTTCTAATTGACACAGGAGCCGACGTATCCGTGATTCCACTTCAAACAAAGAGAAAAACGGCGCCTACCGAACGCAAGCCTTATGCAGCAAATACAACTCGAATAGACACATATGGTGAAACTCGCTTGACCCTCGACCTGGGTTTACGACGACCTTTCGCATGGAATTTCATTGTTGCAAACGTTACGCAACCCATTCTCGGCAATGATTTTCTACACGAGTTCCACTTACTACCCGATCTCAGGAGTCGACGCCTAATCGATGGTACGACGAAGATAACAACGCTCGGATGGATAACTACGACCGATGCTCCGACAGTGACAACGCTCAGCAAAGACTCTGACTACCATTCGATAGTTCGAGAATTCATAAGTGTCACACGACCAACACGACCTCGAGAGCCACAACACCAAGTCAGACACCACATCCTAACGCAAGGACCACCGTGCCACGACCGAGCCCGACGCCTTTCCCCCGAAAGGTTACGCTGGGCCAAACGAGAAATCGAGACTTGGATAACGGACGGCATCGTACAACCCTCCGAGAGTCAGTTCCCCAGCGCAATACTTATGCGACGAAAAAAAGACGGAAACTAGCGCATCTGCGGGGACTACAGGCGACTGAATGCAATGACAGTGCCTGATAAATACCCTGTTCCACACATACGAGACTATGCGCATCGTCTGCATGGTTGTCAAATATTTTCCACACTGGATCTTGAACGAGCATATTTCCAAATACCGATCTCACCTGAGGATCGCTCGAAGACTGCAATCATCACGCCGTTTGGATTGTTCGAATTCAACGTCATGCCTTTCGGCCTGGCTAACGCTGCTCAAACTTTCCAACGGTTCATCGACACGGTGCTGCGAGGCCTGGACTTTATTTTCTGTTACATCGATGATATCCTTAACGCATCAAGAACACCGGAGGAACACAAGGAACATCTGAGACAGGTCCTCGAACGTTTACAGCAACACGGACTGACCATGAAAACCGAAAAATGCCAGTTGGGAAAATCCGAAGTCGAATATTTAGGCTATTTAATAACGGCCGACGGAACGAAGCCCTTACCTAACAGGATATAAGCTCTGATTGACTGGAAGTTGCCGCAGACTTTCATCGAGCTTCGAAAGTTTCTCGGAGCCATTTATTTCTACCGACCCTGCATCCTGAATGCAGCCAAAGCGCACGCGCCACTACATGCGATGACAGTTGGATCGAGAAAAAACGACAAAAGACCTTCAATTTGGGACGAAGAAACGAAACGTGCTTTTCAACTGTGCAAAGATCAAGGCTGAGTTCCAAAACGCAGTTCTTCCGCAGTGCTGCAAAGTCAAGCGTTCCATATCGTCAATATATAGCAGTGATGCAATGTATCGCGTTCCAAAACGCATCATAAGAGCAACCACTGCGCAAACAAAACCAAACAACGCATCATAGTTTATTGTGATGCGTTGTGATTTGAGGAATTTTTTTTTCTTATTCCAACAAACCAAAATATAAAAAAAAACTTCACCATATTTATTTTAAGCATAGTTATTTGTTATTTTGATATTTTCTTGAAAAATTCCAGAAAAAATGGACAGAATTTTTTACGACATTTTTATTGATGAAATGAAATGATTGTTTAACGGAACAAACCATTCCAAAAAGTCAAACATTTTAAAGCATCATGATGCATTGCAAAATGAAAGCATCGTACCATCGCATAACATTGGCAGTGATGCATTCCCGATGCGCATTTTTTTGATGTTTTGGAACTCAGCCCAACTTGCACATGCCACGTTGCTAGCACACCCAATGGAACGAGCCAGACTAAGACTTGTCACGGACGCATCAGACACAGCCATGGGAGCAACGCTGGAACAGCTAGTCAACGACGTACCGCAACCCCTTGGGTTCTTTTCCAAAAAACTCTCCGACACACAAAAACGCTATGGTACGTATGATCGAGAACTTCTGGCAGCCTACTCCGGCATAAAATTTTTCAGGCATATGATCGAAGGTCGGGGAACGGAGCTTTTCACGGATCATAAACCGCTGACCTACGCTTTCCAACAGCCCTCAGCAAAAGCATCACCCAGACAGCAACGCCAATTAGATTTTATCAGCCAGTTCATCAAAAAAAATTCTTACATACCCGGACCTGACAACGAAGTAGCGGACGCACTCTCCAGGATTAACAACATCGACCTGCCACTCATAATCACCACAGAGAACATCGCCGCTGAGCAGGAAAAAGGTGCAGAACTTCAAACATTGCTACAGAATCCCGGAGCACTGCAACAATTGAAAAAGCTACGAGTTGACAGCACAGAAACATCCATCTATTGCGACATTTCCACCGAGGAAATTCGACCATATGTCCCAAAGCCATTGCGAAAACGGATCTACGATGTCATACACAACGCCGCACACACCAGCGGCAGAGCGACACGCAAGGCGATTGCGAAGAAGTTTGTGTGGCCGTACATGAATAAGGACATCACCGGCTGGGCTAAAACATGTCTCCCATGCCAACGATCGAAGATCCACCGCCACACTCGACGGCTGCCCGAGCACATCAAAGTACCCGACGAGCGATTCTACCATGTGCATCTGGACATCGTGGGACCAATGGTCGAATCACAAGGATATCGGTACTGCCTAACGATGATCGACAGATTCTGCCGGAGGCAGTGCCGATAAAAAACATCACTGCCGAAGTCGTAATAGATGCGCTTTTTTCAACATGGGTCGCACGTTTCGGAGCCCCAGCGGTAATAACAACTGATCGCGGTTCGCAGTTTAATTCACAACTATTCGACGCCTTGGCACCAATGATAGGAAGCCGAACATGCCGAACGACGGCATATCATCCACAATCCAACGGCTCAATCGAACGCTGGCACCGCACTTTTAAGGCTGCTATCAAGTGCTACGAAACATCAGATTGGACGAAAGTACTACCCACTGTCATGCTCGGCCTCCGCAACAGTGTGAAAGAAGACATTGGTACTTCAGCAGCCGAACTCACATACGGGACTACACTGAGAATACCCGGGGAATATTTCATTGGGGACGAACCATCCCAGGATCCACGATATTTCCTCGAGCATCTCAGACAATCTATTCGCAAAGTTCGCCCACAACCAACGGCTCATCACTACAAGGCACGAGCTTTCACACACAAATCACTTTTCTTGAGCTCGCATGTATTCGTCAGAGTGGACAGTGTTAAAAAACCATTGGACCAGCCATACGAGGGTCCGTACACTATTCTGGAAAGAAACAACACTCATTTCAAGATCGACTTTAAAGTTAAATTCCAACCGAAATATCCGTGGGCAGACTCAAGCCCGCTTTCATCGAAGTTCCACCGGACGAAATGCGCTCAACGAACAATCCCATGAGTCAACAAGAAAATCCACACACATCCACAACAGGAACAGATTTTCCGACTTCATCGAGTCAGCAGAATAAAGGAAAATCATCATTAAAAACATACAGCAGATCAGGGCTGCCGTTGAAATTTTTTGCTCGGGCGTATAATTAAATCCATTTGGGCAGTACCCCGCAGTACTCTGGGCTGAGGTTTCCATTATGAACATTTCGGTAAAAATGATTTTTTATGATTTTTGTTTAATATAAGTTATTTTAGGATATTCTGTATAAAAATGTTTGCGAAGAAACTTATTTTTCTATTTTTTTAAGATTTTGATTTCCACTACAAAAATATATGCAATTTTATTTTTTATTGAACTAGTTGAGGAAATAGCCCCGCAGGCCCTGGGTACTCCTTCAAGATCAGGACTAGAGCAGCTGTCCATAGTTTTTTTTAATTCGCGCGCAGCTCGTCACCCACCCATATTTATTCCACTGTCCACCTCCAACATCTTCTACATTTAGGGGAGATTTTTCCTAATCACCATATTTCATGTAATTTTCTTATAAAATTATCATTTTTTGCTATATTTCCTGGAAAAAACATATTATATTTGTGCTATTGAGAGTTTTAGACCATATGTAGATAATTAGGAAAGTCGCTTGCATTAAATTTCACCCAGAGGCCATAAAGGTCCATTGTGTTTGTTGTGGATGTTGGAACACGCATTTGTGAAAAGGATCAAGTGTTACGTGAATTAAAGAAAGTTCGATTAAGTGAAGTTAAACCATCATATGCAGAATCTTTAAAATCTGACCAACCAGTGGTTGTTAGACCTAAGAATAACCAAAATAATAACAAAACAAAAGATGAAATTAAAGAGAGCATTAACCCTGCTGATCTGTCAGTAAAAGTGAAGAGTGTTATTAAGAAAAGAGATGGTGTTGTTGTTATAAATTGTGAGGACAGTGAGTCAAAAAAAGTTATTGAGAAAGAATTAAAAGAAAAATTGGGCACAAATTATGAAGTTAAAACACCTGAGTTACGAAATCCGCAAGTGATAGTATGTGGAATTAACATTGAGTGGGAAAAAAAACCTCTAGAAAATGCCATATCTAACCAAAATAAAATCGAGTTTGTTGTATAAAAGTTTTTGGCGCGGTAAAGGATAACTACAAAAGTTTTAAAGCAATTATTGAACTTAAAAGCAATGATCACAAGGCTATCTTAGAGAGAGGAAAAGTTAATATTGGTTGGGATCGCTGTTCTGTCTTTGATCATGTCTCAGTTAAGCGTTGTTTTAATTGCTGGGGCTTTAATCACGAGGCGAAAAACTGCGCGAACAAAATTGTGTGCGCCAAATGTGGAGAAAACCATGAAACTAAGAACTGTGATAAACTAAACATTAAGTGCAATAACTGTGATATAGCTAATAAGAACCTAGGTTTAAATCTCGACGTAAATCATGACTGTGGAAGCTATGTATGTGAAGTATTTAAGAAAAAAATTGAACTGCAAAAGAACAGAATATCCTATTAGCCATTAATCCCACCGAAAATTATCTACCTGAACATTTGTGGCCTAATAAACAATTTTGACGAGTTACAAAGCTTAGTGAGTGATAATGACTTTGACATTATAGTGCTTTCAGAAACGCATGTAACTAAACATATAGACGACAACGAGATATTTATTAATAATTATAGGCTTTTAAGATGTGATAGTGAATCTAGTCATACAGGTGGTGTTATTATGTATATAAAAAGGTTTATTCGTGTGTCAAAAGTGAATAAGTTTGCTAAAAACAAAGATTTATGGAGCTTAATATGTCGTCTATGTTACCGTGACTATATGTTTTCTGTTGTTGGTATTTATAGATCTCCTAGTTCGTCAGCAAGACTGTTTTGTGTCGATTTTTCGACAATGCTTGAAGAAGTCTGTGATTTAGGGAAAGACTTTATTATCATGGGAGACATTAATATAAATTGGCTTTCCACCTCAGATACTTATAGAAAGGAGATCGCAAAATTAATTACCGATAACTCTTGCCACCAATTAATTAGTGAACCTACGCGAATTACTAAAAATACGAAAACCTTATTAGACTACGTGGTTACTAATAACAATCGCGTTAAGGCTCGAATCGACAGAAATCTGAAAATAAGTGACCACGAAACTATTATTATTGAACTAGATACTAAAGTTAAGGTAAACAGTGATGAGTGTTATGTGCAGATACTAAAATATAAAAAGGAAGTCTACAAAAGAGAACTACGAAATAGTCGAATGTCTTCGGTATCAAATATTCCTGATCTCAATGTTGCAGCTGATACAATGATAAGTGAATTGAGTTCTGTAACAAACAAGTTCTTGGTGTTCCAAAACAAAAGGTATGTTTTAAATGTGTGGTTTAGTCCTTTTTTACGTGATTTAAAGAATCAAAAATCAAGAATGCGCTTCGCTATTACTAAAAATTGATTAAAAATAAAAGAGATTACACATTCATGTGCCCAAAAATATATTTAGACAATTTTGACATTATAGGCCCAGCCTTGCAATCAGTTATTAATAAATCCTTCCAAGAAGGTATTTTCCCTAACTCGTGGAAAGAATCAATTGTAAGCCCAATCGCTAAAGTTCAAAATACAATAAAGTGCGACGAGTTCCGACCAGTAAATGCCCTTCCGTTGTATGAAGCAAATACGGCATTAAGGGTCACGAACTAAATTGGTTCAACTCTTATCTAACGAATCGAAGTCAAAGAGTGAAAATAAATGGCAAAATGTCTGGCCAAAAGGAAGTGCTACTCGGTGTTCCTCAAGGATCATTGCTAGGAGCTCTTCTCTTCATTATCTACATAAACGATATGGTTCAGGTAGTGAGGAGCTGTCATCTAGTGCTGTTTGCGGACGACGCGCTATTGTATGTTGACGGAGAAAACGTTGATGAATGCCACCGTAAGACTCAACAGGATTTGGTCAGCGTACACCACTGGCTTTGCCAAAACAAGCTAAAAATTAACACTAAGAAGACAAAGTGTATGATTATAAGAAATAGTTCCAATTTTGTTTCAAACCTTATTATTGAAAACGATTTTATAGAAAGAGTAGATGAAATAAAATACCTAGGCATTGTAATAGATAACAAATTAACTTTTGAAAGTCACATTAATTATTTATGTAAAAAAATAGCAAAAAAGAATGGCTTTATGAAAAGAATACGAAGAGATGTGTCATTACTAAGAGCAATTAAAATCTATAATATTATTGTCAAGCCCCATTACGAGTATTGTTCTACTATTTTATTTTTGTGCAATGAAGGCCAAATCTCAAGACTTCAGTTACTTCAGAACAAAGCAATGAGAAATATATTAAAGTGCAATAGGTATAACCCGATCAATTATATGTTAGATGTTTTAAAATGGTTAAGTGTGAAACAGAGGATTGTCTTAATTATGTTGATTTTCGTTTTCAAAATTAAAAATAAGTTAATGCCAAAGTATGTAACAAGATATGTTCAATATGTAAGTGATATACAGCCATATTTTCTTAGGAACGCAAGCGACTTTCGTTTGCCAAATTTTTTAACAGCATCTGCACAGAATTCACTTATTTATAAGGGTTTTAACCTATTTAATATGTTACCAGTACACATTAAGAGCATAGGCAACTTAAGAGATTTTAAGAAATTAGCAATGGAATTTGTAAAAATGAGATTTGCATGAAATTTATATGTATTGTTAATATATTTATATGTAAATTGTTGTATAAGATTTAAGAAAGAAATCCATGGAGACAAAGCACTTAAGCTGCACAAATATGTGTATTTATTCTATTCAATATTATTGTATTCAATAGCTACTAAATTGCTAAATAAAAATTTCAATCAATCAATCAATCAATTTGCCAAAACCATTTCGATCTTATAATGAACCTTTTTAGGTCTGTAAGCGGTATCTTAGCAAGGTCGTTCAGGCAGTCGAAGAACCGTGTTGTCAAGACAGGCGCCGTTCACGGGGATCCGAACAGTGACATAGAAGACGTGGTCATCCTGGTCCATGCTGCTTCTACAGTAGTTATTTTTAAGGATACCGTATGGCCATGTTTCTTATTGTACAGTGTCTGGTTAAAACACACCTTCAGACCAGAAATAGACCAAACAAAAGATAATTTTATCCCAATTTCATAATGGAAACTCGCCCTAAAAATCTAATTGCCGGTGGAATATACGGGTACGGGTTTGTCTTTTAATAGTTTACAATATTTGTAAATCACGAAAAGCAATTTATTATAGTATAATACTGCTATTGCAGTACTTTCGGCAGCACTGCAGCAGATCTAAAGAAATACAACGAAAAAGAAATGTACATTTCGCAACCTGACAGCTGACACTGACAGCACAGGTCACTGGAGTTGGAGTAGATGTGGCGACTGCACTGAACACTGCTATCCTTCTAGTGCATACTAGCGCCACGGACGGCAGAGAAAAGAATTTATAAAAGCCTAACGCTAACGTTTTTAGTTTTCACTCTATGGTATTTCATCATCCAGTAAACATTTACATCGAATAAAATTATTTTGGTTACATTTTGAAGTTTATCTATTTTGTTTTACTGTTCGATCCCCACAGTTTTATAGCGATCGCTATAAAAAATAAAGCACACAATTTTATTTTAGCTTTAAGATTTTATTTATTTAATTTAAATTCGGATGTTATCCTCACAGTTGGTTATTTTATACTGAATATTATAGGCTCCCTTTTATATTATTCGGCGTAGCCAATGAAAAGTAGGCTTCTATATTTTTATTGTGTACGCCAATTAAAAACGTTGTTCTATTTTTGGCATCGAGTCCTTTGCTTTTTTAAATCTCAATATTACAAAGTGTAAGTAGTAGTATTAGGTTATAGATACATAGTAGTACTTTTTAAAGTACTAACAGTAGCAGAGTGGCATAAACGCCACATTACTCCCCCGCAAGCATTGAAGCTATGGCTGAGTTGCGAAAGATGCACGCTTTGTTTTTGGTCCAGGATATGTTTTCATCGATGACTTTGGTTGTACTGATCCGGAACTCTGCAAAACATCTGGGCTATTTAAAGTTGTTGAATGATCCTTTTCTGATGATACTGTAGAAGCAGGTTTGCATGAAGTATTTGTAGTTTGGGACTTGATTGGAGGTTGTAGTTCGGAAGGTGTTTGCATCCTCTCAAAGAATGCTGGCTTTAATCTTTCTGTTGAAATCGTTGTTGGTATACCCTTCACATCAACTTTGAAAACGAAATCTGATACTCGTTCCAGCACTTCATACGGTCCCTCATAAGGTCGCTCATATGGTTTTTGTACCGCGTCTACTCTAACGAAGACATGTTTTTTTTTTTTTTTTTAATGCATTTTTATTTGTTAATTCAAGTATTCCTTACATGCTAGACAAAAGTGCTTAAAACTAGCTTAACTAACTTAACTATCGTACTCTAACTTGCTGGCCCCACACGGGCACTCTAAGCTATACTTAATACTTATACTATGTCTTTCGACGTAACCTAACTTAAGGTATTGAATTTTAATTAAACTTACAATTTAAAAGCTAGGAAAATTTTTTTTTTTTAAAAAACTTAGCAAAAGAACATTTTAATTTTTGTTTAAAACTACCTTAAATAAAACTTACAACTACTAAACCTATCTTAACACTAGCTACGTAATTAAATACGTATTTTTTTTATTATTTTTGAATTTTATTTTTGTGGTTTTTTATTTGTTTTTATATTTTTTTTTTGTGAGCAAAGTGCTGTGCTGTATCTTTTTTTTTTTTTTTTTTTATAAAACTTAAATAGACCTATCCTACCTAAACCTACGTAAGCCGGCCACGGCATGTCTACATAAATAAACATAAAAGGCGGCCAACTATGCCTTGGGGTCTACCCCGGATCGAACAGAATCGACGAGGGAATTCCATTTGCTTCTAACAGCCACCAGAATTTCTGATCTTGCTGTTCAACATCGTGCCCATCGCGCCCCGAAACCGACCTACTGAACCAGAGGCGCTCCGTTTGGCTCTGTGCGACGTCTCTGTCGTAGTTGAGCCGCCTATCCACAGTCGTGCGAGCAACGTGGAAGATTAGCGGTACCGCTGATCTATCCTGGATCAGACCCCGTTGGTCAAAATAGAGGAACGCTTCTGGTGGAACGAAGCCGTTAAGGCGCACTCTCTCATGGTACGTGAAATTGGGGTAGTAAGCCCCGAAGATCAGGCTATTCATCGAACTCTTGCAATGTGCCTTCGAGTCATCTTGATCAGGAAATTATCCACTCTTATTAAGTTAGCCCTGTTGTATAGGACCTCATTGGAATAGAATTTTTTGTACTCAGACTCTGGTGTTCTGTATAAACGAAGGCAAGTCCGAAGACAAGCCCTCTCAAACACCCGAATCCTTTCCATCGAACTCGGTCCGACGTTGAACCACACGGGACAACCATATGCTATCATTGGCCGTATAAGGGCCATGTAGCAGATAACCTTTACCCTCGCATCGAGTTGGCTGCTATAAAACAGTCTCTTTGTAAAGGCAAAAGCGCCTCTGGCTCTGGCCAGAGCAGCATCTATATGTTTGTTAAAATACAGATACTGGTCTAGCCAGAGCCCGAGGTATCTGACTACATTTCGACATGCAAGTGGCCGCCCGTGTCGTCCAACGATTGCGAACTTTCGCCAATTTCTTCTGGTGTCCCATGAGGCCCCAGACAACGGCGTCCGAAACAAGATGGTTTCTGACTTCTGGAGGTTGATCTTCAACTTCCAGTCGTCACAAGATCGCTGAATCTTATCGAAGTCACGCTGCAAGAGAATTGCAATGACTTCGATCTTTGGCCCTGATCTGTACGCGACCAAGTCATCTGCGTACGCAATAGCATGGTGAAGAGACCCTACGAGATCACTTGTGTAAATATTGAAAAGGATCGGCGAGTTAACCGCCCCCTGTTGTAGACCATTTTTAATTTCAAAAATACCAGCAGAGGTCACATTGCCATTTTTCACAACGAACCGCCTACTGGTGAGCATATTATAAAGTATGTACAGCAGTGGTTTACTTATGCTCAACCTGCTCAACTTGTAAAAAAGTCCCTCTAGCCAAACGGTGTCGAAGGCTTTCTCCAAGTCAACCAGGCAGGCACCCGTGCATTGTTTCTTGCTTTTGTTCCATTGAATATCCGATACGAGTTTAGACGCGGCATGTATGGTATCATGCCCCGCCTTAAAACCGAATTGGTTATCTGGAATTATATGTTTGTCGTCAACCCACTTAGTCAGGGCTCTATTGATCACCTTTTCGAATACCTTGCTGATGTTCGGAAGGAGACTTATTGACCGGAGATTTGCCGGATTGGAATAGTCCTTACCCCTTTTAGGGATAGGATGCACTACTGCTGTTTTCCAATGCGCTGGATAATGTGCATTATTCAGCACATTATTAAACAAAATGCAGTAAATGTCTATCGCTTCTAGAGGGAGATGTCTAAGCACAATGTTAGATATTCCATCGATTCCCACTGACTTCTTCTTTCTCAATGATTCGAAAATCGCTTGGAGCTCTACCTTCGATAAGAACGGGGGATGTATCCCTTCGTTGGCGATGGCATTATTTGCCCTATTGTCTTCATTAAACTCGGTGAAACCGATGTTCTCTGATCGCCATTGCTGTAGTTCATTTCGAAGGTAGAAGTTGTGCACAAGGACTCGATTCTCCAGGTCATGGTTCGGGCAAATACTGCTATTCACCTTATACACTTCCTGAAAAGTCGCTCCTATAGCCTCAACCTTCTCCTGCGGATCTTCGATCAAAAAGAAATTGTTGTCATCGACTGCGTTTACTGGATCTATACCTGCTGTCACAAGTATTCGTTCGTTGTCCGTATTTCGAGGAATTTTGAGACATGGAAGGTCGTTGAGATTTTTCCTCCGAAATATTTTATTTATTTGCGGGAACATACTGGGGTTGTTGGCTTTTACAGCCCCAATTTTTTTGTTCCAGTGCAGATTGACCGCTAATCGGTAGTTTTCTTTAATTAACTTTTGGAGGTTTTAAATCAACGCATTCAGTGTCCTAATCTCTGAGTTTTGGCTGTCAGTAAACCGTCTGTACAAGGTTTTTAGTCTCGACAGCAGTCTACTTTTCTGTTGGTGCAGTGCGTTAATTGTTGCACTGCGGTATATCCCTATATTGTCAGTTTGTTGATGTCGAGGTATCGTCCTGTCCATCGTTTGTTTTATTGTCTCGTCCATTTGTTTTAGGTATCCGTCAATCGCCTCATTAGACAGATTCCTATTGGAAGGTGGGTAGAGCGAGTTTGAGGAGATTGCTCTTGTCAGAACTCTAGAGAAGCGCGGCCAACGCACCCTACTATAATTGTAGGGATGCGCATGAACAAACGCTTCAAGTTCCGCAATCTCGTTGGGAATCGTAATTTCGGCACTGAGTCCGCAATGGTCACTGTCATACACAAATGTATGAAGGCAGTTTAAAGTTTGTCCGTTCGTGTTAGTCAGTTGTAACCGTACGTCGAACAGCAGGAGATCCAGATATGATCCGCTTCTAGGAAACGATGGACTATCTGTCGCTTTCAAATCGAGTCTATACTCGACACTGTGCTGACCCCACCAATTAAAAAGTAGGTTCCCTCTAGAGTTAGGAATGTTATTTCCCCAATCTCTGTGTTTAGCGTTTAGATCCCCGGCCAAAAGGAAATAATTCTCCTCCGACTCCAGCCTAAGGCATCGGAAAAGTGTCTCGAGCTCTGAAATAAATAAAGTTGGTTGCGTAGCTTCAGGTGCATAAGCTGAGATCATGTACATCCTCTTTCCACTATGGAGAGGGATGCACACGATACATGCTTCTAGCTTCTGGAATCTCCGCACTTCACCACTGTACACTACCTTATATTTTAGCTTTTTACTTATGAAGATCGCAACACCTCCTCCTTGTATAGAGTTGGGTCGGTCTCTTCTTATTATATCATACTTATTGTGCCGTAACTTATGTTTCTGGTTTAGCTTAGTTTCGCTAACCAAAAGCACATCAGGGCTTTGATCTTCTAACAACTTAAAAAGTACGGCTCTTCGTTCGATCCTAATCAGTGAAATTATATTCACGGCAAGGATCCTAAAGGTATTCTCCGCCATCGCACACATTATGACTGGAGATGCGCTAGGCCCGGCAGAAGCGCGCAGATTTGGTCCACCCTCTTCGCCTGCTCTTGTACCTGACGTTGTAGCTGACCCATCTGCCCTTGAATTGAGAGCAAAATAGCCATCAAGTCAGCCTCCGGTGCTTTAGGCAGTGGGGCCTGTGAAGCAGCCTTCGGTTGTTGCTGTACCGTCTGTCCCCTTCCTGCCGCCATTTGGGCGTAGGATATTTGGGGTGTGACGGTTTGAGTTTGGCTTGGACGTGGTAGACTTTTCCCTACGCTTTTCTGCTGTCGCACCAGGTTCACTTTCTTCATGTCTTGGAAATTGGGGCAACCCCGATAGTTTGCGGTGTGTCCCGAGTTCCTACATAACGCACACGAGAGCTGAGATTTCTCTGACGCCCCCTCTTTACCCAGAGAACATTCCTCGGACTTGTGGTTCTTTGCACACTTCTCGCAGTTCGACGCGGCGTCCCCGAACCTCTGGCAACGAACGCATTGAATAATGCTATCGCTCCTCTTTACTTTTTCCCATGTGACAACCTGGTAGTCTACGACCTTAATGTTCCGTAGACCATCTAGTTTGCTATTGGGTGACAGCTGAACCAGGAAGAACGGTAATTTCCGCTTCTCCCTTTTGGCCCTTGCTGTGATGAAAGGCTTGACTCCTACGAATTCGAGCCCATCGCACTTCTTCTCCTTGAGCATTCTAAGAAGCTCCTCCGGTTCGGTGGACGGTTCCATCCCTCTCAGCAGCATAGTTTGCAGCTTTTCCCCCTTCGGGGTGAAAGAGAAGAACTCCTTCGTCGAGTCCGCTAACAATTTTTTAATTTTTCTATAATGTTCTACAGTACTGCAATGAATAGCATGTCTATCTACGCTTAATCTTTTAATGTAAGAATTACTACCTATGGCCGACTTACATAGTTCAATGGTGTCCTTAAGTTCCATTCTAAAGGTGTTTATTGGGGGCACCTTCTCCTTTGTTGTCTTCTGTTGTTGTTGTTGCTGCTGCTGGATCTGCTGCTGTTGTTGTTGTTGTTGTTGTTGTTGTTGTTGTTGCTGCTGCTGCTGATGCTGCTGTTTCTGCTGCTGTTGTTGCTGCTGACTCTGCTGCTGCTGTTGTTGCCGTTGTTGTTGCGGCTGAGGGAGCTGTTGTGACAGCTGTTTCTGCTGCTGTCGTTTTTCTTTCAGCATAGCCTGTTGATTTTCATTTGGCTGTTGCTGTTATTGTTGCTTGGGCTGCTGTAGAATTGTATCTGCTGGTTTTTGTTGCTGTGCTTGCTGGAGCTCCATCTCCCGCTCCTTTGCCCTCCTGGCCACTTGTTTGGCCCTGATAATGAGCACCTTTTGCTGCAGCTGTCTAATGCTGCGGCTTAGGAGCTCCAATTCGTCATCCTCATCCTCTGACTCTGATGCCGCCAGAGATGCGAAGCTATTACTAGTGCCTGCTGTGTAGTGGCCTTCACCACCGTCGGAGACGTACGTGATTCGGTCACTATCGGCTGATCGCTGTTGTTGTTGTTTGGCTGCTGCTGTTGACGTCGTTGGCGCCTCCTCCCCCACTTCCACATGCAGCTGTTCTGCAGAAGCTGCCAGAGAGGGGCGCTTTCCCACGTTGGGAGTAGGATTCAACTTCCTTCTCCTCTTCCCCGTACTTTCTATGACCACTTGTTGTTGTTGGTGGCTTGACTCAACTGGCACATCGCCTGTTGTTTGTTTGTCCGCTAGTCCCGTTTGTTGGGATGCGGACCGTTGGCCATCAGCCATCGCCGGTACTATCGGCTGTTGCTGATCACTTTGTTTAATTAATTATTTTAAAAAACCACAGAAAAAAACTCTTTCACCGACCGGGATTCGAACCTCGGTCAACTGGGTGACGGCTCTCCACTACCACCACTGGGCTACCGAGATAATTGAAAAATACTGGTCTTTAACTCACTGGTTCTACTTTTAGAAGCCGAAACACATGTATACTCCACGGAGGTCTGTGAACGACTGACGAAGACATGTGTACATGTGTACATGTATATAGCGTCTTATGCACAAAAGCTTTGCGTATCGTGTGATGTGCGGAAGGTGTAGAACGTATTTGTCGCATCTGCTCTCGGAATTGCTCGATGAAGATTTGAGGTTCTGGTGACATTTCTTCGTCAAAAAAGAATTCTCCAGGTAATCTTAATGTGCTGCCATATAACAGTTCAGCTGATGTTGTTTTAATGTCTTCTTTAAAACTGGTTCGCAAACCCAAGAGTATAGTTGGCAGAAGATTTACCCAGTCTGAAGAATTCTGGCACTTGACTGCGGCCTTGAATGATCTGTTCCAACGTTCTATCATCCCATTGGATGCTGGATGATAAGCTTAGCCAGTGCTTCGAATAGGGCTGACTCAAACTGTGATCCTCTGTCAGATGTGATTGTTGATGGTACACCAAATCGCGATACCCAACTGGAATAAAGTGCTTGGGTGACTGTGTCGGCGGTGATGTCTTTCAATGGCACAGCTTCTGGCCAACGGGTGAATCGATCAATCATTGTGAGTAGATATCGGTAGCCTTTTATGACATGACAACAATATCGATGTGTACATGTTGAAAGCGATTGCACGGCATAGCAATGTGTTGTGGAACATTCTTGGTGTGACGACTGACTTCACTTTGCTGACAAGGTAGGCAAGATCGTGCCCAGCTCAGAATGTCCTTGTTCATGCTTGGCCAAACGAAGTTTTTGCTTATCAGTTTCTTCGTTGACCGTCCACTTGTATGTGCTAAGTTGTGGGTCATATCAAACACACGCCTACGTAAAACTAGAGGAACATACGGACGTATATTGGTCCCCCCAATGTCGCAGAAAATGAGGATGTCTGCCCCGTCGATACGTAGGGCACGGAGCTGAAGCGATGATCTTTGTGATGAGTCATTAAGTCGTTGTAGTTCTACATCATCTCTTTGCATATCGGCTAGCTGCTGGTGGCTGACGATTACCGGCATGTTAATGACATGAATGCGGGATAAAGCATCTGCTACGACATTTTTTTCTCCAGAAATGTGGACAATCTTTGTAGAATGTTTACCAATTTCTTCCAATTAACGAGCTACTCTATCACACGCATGATTTGTCTTCTTCTGGAAGGCATGGATTAGTGGCTTATGGTCAGTGACGATAATCAGCTCCCTTCCTTCGATCAAATGCTTGAAGTGTCTGACTGCTCTAAATATAGCCAGTAACTCGCGATCGTAGACTTTATATCTAGTTTCTGTTTCGCTTAATTTTTTCGAAAAAAATCCCAAAGGTTGTAGGTTTTCTCCATCCTGCTGATCCAGGGCAGCTCCAATGGCTGTATCCGATGCGTCACATCGTAGAATCAAAGGAAGATCTGATTTAGGATGAGCTAGTTGCACAGCGATCTTCAACTTTCGTTTACATTCCTCGAATACTTCTTCAGCTTCGCGTGTCCATTGAATAGATCGTTTATCTCTCTTTTTCGCTCCGATTGTGAGTTGAATAAGAGGAGCTTGGATCTCAGCAGCGCCGGGTATGCAACTTCGATAAAAGTTCCAAGACCCTATGAACCGTCTTAATTTATCCATTGTATCTGGCTTGAGGTAGTTCCCTAATGCCTCAGTTCTATCGGCTGGGGGCTTGATTCCATCTTTATTTACGGTGTATCCGAGGTATCGGACTTCAGCCTGTCCGAAATAGCACTTAGAGACGTTTACAGTAAGGCCAAACTTTTGAAGCTTCTCCAGCACGAGGCGTAGATGGTGTCGATGTTCGGTTTTATTTTTTGAGGCAATTATGATATCATCGATGTAGAATTGGGCAAAATTAAGTCCTCGTAGCACTGCATCCATGAAGCGTTGCATTTCGAAGTCCGAAGGTCATTACGACAAACTCAAAAAGACCGAAAGGCGTTATGACTGCAGTTTTTGCTCGGTCTTCTTTTGCGAGAGGGATCTGGTGATAGGCCCTCGTTAGATCTAATGTGCTGAAGATCGTACATCCTTCTAGTTGGTGATTGAAATCCTGTAAATGAAGTATAGGATATTTGTCGAGAACCGTAATGTTATTAAGCGGGCGATAGTCTCCGCACATTCTCTACGCTCCGCACTTCTTTTTGACCATGTGCAGTGGTGAAGCCCATTCACTTTTTGACGGCTGACAAATACCCTGTCGCATCATACGTTCGAACTCCTCCTTTGCCACTTTTAGTTTGTCGCCCGCTAGACGCCGCGCTCGTTCCGCAACGGGGTGACCTCGAGTAATAATGTGGTGTTCAACGAAGTGTTCGGCCACATTTGGATTGTTTTCTCGAGTGACATCGATAAAATCCTTTAGTATGTCTGCGAATGGATTGGTTAAATCGATTGAGCGGACAGTGGGTTGGATAGAGCTGGCAATATTTCCTCCCGTGCTAAGTTTTGCTGTATTGTCGAATAGCTGCTTGCGACTCGTAAGGTCATACCGGTGAATGAAATCAGCCCCAATGATTGCCTGTGTTACATCCGCTATGGTGAAAAGCCAGTGAAAATCTCGACGAAGCCCCAAATCTAAGGCCAAATTTCTTGTTCCATACGTTGAGATAGTGGCTCCATTGGCGACGTAGAGTTTTGAATCGGCTGGTGTTTTGTTCATAGTGTATTTTTTGGGTAACACTGAGACGTCTGCACCGGTATCGATTTAGAATGAGATGTTTGTTTTTTTGTCGAAAACTTGGAGGCGGGATTGAGAGTTGTTGCCAATTGCGTTTGCCAATATCCGCATCGGCAATTTTAGTTTTCCGACTGATGGTTTTGCCAGTGTGAGCACCATGGTCGACAGCTACGTGCTTCGCCACCAAACCTTTTGTGGTAATAACATAGATTGGTATCATTTTTGTCGTTGTCCTCTCTGGGTCTTCTGTTAGATCGGTTTCTTGAGTGAGATCTTCCTCTTGTTACGATGTTTTTCTTCATGTCTTTGATCTCGTTTCTGAGAGCTTCGATGCTCTTCGACAACTCCGCAATGCTGAAGGTATCTTTACTGGTAACTGCCTGTATGGTGTCTGCTGGTGTGGACGTCTTAATTGAGTTAATATGGGAATTTGAGATATCGTAAATTTTGTCATCGACTTCAGCTATTTTATCTAGGTCATCTTGTCCGGTTGCAATCAAAACTGTTCGCATATTTTCGGGCAATCTGTCGAAGAATAGTGTACGCATGATAGCCGGATCGCAGCGGCCTGCTGCAAGATGCTTCATGTGAGCGAGGATGGCTGTGGGCTTTTTTTCGTCAGAGTCATCCCCTCGAAGCATGCGCCGCAGTTGCGATTCAGGTGACGGAGCGAAATTGTTCAGCAACCGTTCCTTTAGGATAGCAAATTTATTGATCGCGGGCGGATTTATAGCTAGATCCCCAACTGCTCGCAAAGCTTCTCCCTCTAGATGTACTAGGACATACGCGTAACGTTCGGCGTCACTGCTGATACCCCCAAGTTGGAAAGCCATTTCGACTTGCGTCAGCCACAATTGGGGATATAATGCATTAAACTTCGGCAGTTGAACACGATGCGTTAGTGGCCTCGCTACTACGGGAGGGGCGAAAGGTGATGTCGATGGTAGATCGATCAGGTTTGACTCTGACTGGGCGAATGATCATGATGTATGGGTGTTGGATCTGATTGGGATGGATAAACGTGATGTAAGAGAAGATTGTCACCCTGTGCTGCTTTGAGAGCTTGTATTGCTTCGTTTGCTTGCAGCAGTTCCTCTTTTAGCTTACTAATTATTTCAGCTGTTACCAAACCATTCTCTGTAGCCATCGTCAATGCTGAATCCCTGCTTGTATTGTCTTCTTCCTCACTCCTAGGGTCTTCGTCCTCTGCGTAGTTCGGCGGCGGGTTCCTTGTTTTCCGTGGTGTTCGTGGAAGTGGCATGAAACCAAATCTAACTGCTCCAAATCTTAATTCACTTTTTTTTGTGCGCGAAAAGTTTTTAAACTTTTAGAGTCGGGGTCACCAATTTTGTAGCTCCCTTTTATATTATTCGGCGTAGCCAATGAAAAGTAGGCTTCTACATTTTTATTGTGTATGCCAATTAAAAACGTTGTTCTATTTTTGGCATTGAGTCTTTTGCTTTTTTAAAACTCAATATTATAAAGTGCAAGTAGTAGTATTAGGTTATAGCAAAGAATATATAATAACCAAGAAGTATTATCTGCCACCAAAAAATTATCGATGATGAAAAAGCTCTTTCACAACGTAAGAGAACCAAAGAAAAATAACAATCCAATTGAGATTGAGACTGAGAGGCAAGACAAAAAAGTTTTTCTCTTGACATTTTGTATGCTCGGCGGCGATCATAGTATATGTTATGTACCACGTGGTACAGCACACAATACATATACAGCGCATAGTCACATGTATTGAAAGCAAAGCAAACCAATTAATTTCATTTTTTCAGTTTTTCATATTCCAGAAAAATTATAACCGAAGTACTGATTTTGGTAATTTGAATGCCCCATCGGAAGAGTTCTTTGAGATAACCAAAAAACATATTTTAGTATTCGACTCAATTTTTTCATCACAGCCAGAAATCAGGAAAATAAAAACAGTGATAGTTGCAAGAGCGTAACGCCTGAATGGTTTTGTATGTATGCATGCCATTTAATAATTGCAATTTCACATAATAACCTTAGCGACAACTAAAGGCACCTCTTTTCAGTGACGTAATCAACACATAGTCTACGTTGGGTCAATGAATGCCGATTGCCGATTCCTATTAAGTGTACGAATCATATTAGCAAACATTCAAAAATACCAAGTTATTCCATACTCGCACACATACATATCGAGGCACAAAATATCAAAAGTAAACAACAAGCGAAGAAAATAAAATTCTTATTTTCAACCAACCATGCAAAAAAACCTAAAGGGACCGTCCAATACAGAGCGTGCTGGTACAACCTAGTCCTGCTGATCATTTTCTCAACTTGTTACATACGATGCAATGGCATTAATCTGCCCACGCATATCAAACACTGTTTCATTTACATCAAATCGTTGGACTGACCACCTGGAATCGTAAATCACAGTAAAACAGTTTGAAATGAAATCAAAGTTTATTGAAATATCATGAGGTGTATACTGACCCTTTTCGTAGGCACAAAATTGAAGAAACCGGTTTCTACTTTACAAATTTCCGCAGTCAATTCATTCTGTGTGTTATAAGAGGAAAGAGTAGAATGAGCGAAAAAAGCTCCTGAAATAAGTAATTTAAGAGAGCGGGCCCTGATATTAGGACCCGCCATACAAAAATTTTCAGTACAAAAATTTGTATGAGATGCGTCTTCTTGGTTATTATATATTCTTTGGTTATAGATACATAGTTGTACTTTTTAAAGTACTAACAGTAGCAGAGTGGCATAAACGCTACAGTTTTATGGGGTTATGTTGTTCCCACAGATAATAGAATAAACTTCCCAATAGTAAATTCTCAGAACGAAAAGAAATGAATCTGACGAATTCTTAAAAATCAAAATCAATATTTATTCTTTTCTTAAATTTACAGGAATTAAAAATTTCGTGTCTGTGCACGTTAAAAGAAAGATTGCAATTAAGTCGTTTGTAAACGTTTTCAAATTATTCAAATCTGTTTTTGTCCTACTCTAATAGAGCGAGAAAAAGGATGTAATGTGTTATGACAGTATTCAGGTACGCCACATTCACTCCCCCTCTAGTTGGCAATTACCGGAGAAGCAAAAGTCACTGTCTTATTTTTGTATTTTTTTAATCGATCAGCTGATGAATTCTCTGGTGTAGATTGAATTGAAATTGTGTCGTCTTCTTTCGTGATAAAAACGGGCTTAAGTCGTTCCACAGAAACATTGGATTCTTTGTCGCCAATTTTTATCGTGAAAACTCGATCAGACAGACGTCTAAGAACTGGATACGGTCCTGTGTATGGTGGTTCCAATGGTTCCTTTACCATGTCGGTACGTAGAAGAACGTGAGAACAATCATTTATATTTTTCAACAAAAACAATGTTGTTTTAGCGTGATGATGAACTTTTGTTGGACAAAGCATGCGCATCTGCGTTAAATTAGCCAGTGCCTTGAACAGTGCGGATTCAAACTGCGAGCCCTGGTCGGTGGTGATGATTTACGGGCAACCAAAGCGGGACATCCATTGCGACCAAAATGCTGTTGCGACTGCGACCGCCGAAATCTCCGTTAAAGGTGTTGCCTCCGGCCAACGCGAAAATCGGTCAATCATCGTAAGGCAGTAGCGATAACCTCTGACCAGTGGCATGACAACAATATCTAGGTGGACATGGTCGAAACGATTATCTGGAACGTCGATCTTCAGTGGATTCAACTGGTTGTGGCGATGTATCTTGGCTCGTTGGCAAGGCAGACAACATCGTGCCCACTGGAGGCAATCCTACCTGATTCCAGGCCACACATATTTTTTTCCCACCTGGTGAAGTGTTGCACGACCACTGGGATGTGAAGGGCCGTGAACCGATGCGAAAACTTGATGTCGAAGTTTTTGTGGGACATATGGTCGAAGATATCCTGTGGAAATGTCACAATAAATTTCAACTTCAGGTTCCAAAAAGACTTCGTAGTTTTAATGAATTTTTTCCGTTCAGTTGGTTTTTCAGCTCGTCGTCTTCACTTTGCGCAGCAAGTAACTCGTGGATATTAAGAGATGTCGGCATGGTTATAGCACTAATTCTCGAAAATGCATCAGCAACAGTGTTGTCAGATCCGGCTACATGTATTATTTCGGTGGTGAACTGCGAGATATAATCTAGGTGCCGCAATTGCCTCGGCGAAGCCTTTTCTGGTTTTTGCGAGAATGCGTGGACCAATGGTTTGTGGTCAGTCCGGATAAAGAAATGCCTTGCTTCAAGAAGATGTTTAAAAAACTTTATTGCTTCATATATCGCCAAAAGCTCGCGATCATATGTACTGTAGTTTCACTCGGTCTGTGATAACTTTCGGGAAAAGAATCCAAGTGGTTCCCAGATGTTTCCAACTTTCTGCTTTTTTTACAGGCCTCGAAAGCTGCTTCCGTCTCGGTCGTCCACGGCACTTTTCTTTTGTAATTTTTCTTCTACTCATGTAGGAAATCGTTCAACGGCGCCTGAAGATGAACTGCATGTGGAATGCAACGCCGGTAGTAATTAAGAACACCAATAAATCGACGAAGTTCGCAGATGGATTCGGGTTTGTTGTAGCTTCGAATTGCCTCTACACGCTTCTCTGGTGGTTTGCAGCCGGATGCGGTGATGGTATAACCCAGGAACTCGACTTCACTTCTTCCAAAAATACATTTGTCAATGTTGATGGTCAGCGAATTTTGTTTGAGTTTTTGAAACACTATGCGCACGTGCTGCAGATGCTGTTCCATATTGTCGGACATAATGACAATGTCATCAATGTAGCAAAAAATAAAGTCGATGTCCCTGAATATGGAGCCCATAAAGCGTTGGAACGTCTGCGACGCATTCCGTAGACCGAAAGGCATGTAGAGGTATTCTATGAGTCCGAACGGTGCGAAATGGCTGTCTTCTTAATATCTTCATTTGCCATCGGAATCTGATGATAAGCTTTTATGAGATCAATGGTGGTGAATACAGTTTTGCCATACGATCTCTCCGCGAAGTCCTGGATATGAGCAATCGGATACCGATCTGGAACTGTTTGGGCATTTAATTTGCGGTAGTCGCCACACGCACGCCATCCGCCTGTCTTTTTCGCCACCATGTGTAGTGGACTTGCCCAGTTGCTTTTTGATGGACGACAGATGCCTACTTGGAGAAGATAGTTGACCTCAGCTTTCGCAGCAGCGAGTTTGTCTCCCGAGAGTCTTCGAGGTCGGTCGGCCACAGGTTGACCACTGGTTTCGATGTGGTGATTGACAGATATATGCATGTTGTGTTCACTTCGATTGCTTCGTGGTAAGGTGATACTCACGAATTCCGATAGCAGTTTGCAAAGCTCAGTGGAACTTCGCTGATCTCGGAAAACGTTAAGGGTAGAGATGCCATGGAACTTCGCCTGAAACAGCTCTCCCTTTGTCGTGAGTGACGTTTCGGAATCGATAAGTCGTTTGCCCTTCAGGTCGACTAACAAATTGAAGTGTGCCAAAAAGTCAGCGCCTATGATGGGAATTTGTACATCTGCAATTAAGAACGACCACCTAAAATCTCTGCGTAAACCAAGATCTAATTGGACGATATGCTCACCGAATGTTTCTATAGGCGTCTGGTTAGCCGCGTATAGTCGAAGGCTCCCGGTCTGAAGTTCATGTTTGACAAAATGTTTTGGAACTGCTGAAACCACAGATCCAGAATCGATGAGAAATTGTATGTTATGCGTTCTATCTAGGAGATGAAGACGGCTCTCATTGACGACAGTTGCTGATAGTAATTTGCTGCCGTCAACTGCGTGAGCTGACGACAGCGTCACTAGTTTTTTTCTTCCTTTTTGGTTGAGTTCGTGCCGGAACAACCAGGCTAACAATTTCTTGCCTGAGCGCCGAATCTCTTGTGATAAAAACACAAAACATCTTTGTCCTTCACCTGGCTTCGCGAACGTTAGTTGCTGCTGCTTCTGCCTCTGCTTTTGTCTCGTCCTCTTTCCATTTGCAGTTGATCTACTTTGTGAGCTAGTGCCTTTATAGATCGACTTAGCTCAGCTAGAGTTGTTGGGTCGTGAGACAGAGCAGCGACAAAAGTTGATGGTAAGCTGCTCGATGCTACAGAGGAAATTGACAAGTTTCTGTTCACCTCTATCATTCTGTCGGCCTTTTTGGCAAGCTTCTCAACGGTTTCTTCTTCCCATAGAGAGAGATGCGTCCTTATTGTGTCCGGCATTTTGCCCAGAAAGAGTGATTTGATTATTTTATCACTACAGGGATCTGGTGCAAGCCTCTTGATAAAATCGAGAATTTCGGACGGTTTTTTTCCGATTATCTCTCCACCCTCTAACATCCGACTCAGTTTTGACTCTGTCGACTCTTCAAATTTCGAAATTAATCGATCTTTTAAAGAATCGAATTTGTGCGAGTCTGGGGGACGAGTGATAATGTCTTCGACAGCTAAGAGGACGTCTTCTTCTAATCGTACGGCGACGAGATCAAATTTATCGGAGTCCTGAGTGATGTCACCAATCCGAAACGATCGCTCCACCTGGGCAAACCAAAGGCTTGGACTTGCCTTGTTGAACTTGGGAATGTGTATTTTGTTAAATTTTGTCACTAGAGAGTTTGTCTGAATTGGAGGGACTAAGAGTGTGTTGATAGGTGGCACGTTGAAGGAAGGTGCCTCTTGTTGCTCCCTTTTCAGCCGAAGTACTTCGTCCTTCAATGCATCTATTTGTTTCTTGTATTCCTCTTCCATTTCTCTAGTGTAAGCCCGTGTTACAACTCGGGCAGGTGGCAATTCCTCTCGCTCGGAATCTTCGGACATAAATTTGTATGTTTCTTCCTCGTTCGGGGTCACCAATTATGGGGTTATGTTGTTCCCACAGATAATAGAATAAACTTCCCAATAGTAAATTCTCAGAACGAAAAGAAATGAATCTGACGAATTCTTAAAAATCAAAATCAATATTTATTCTTTTCTTAAATTTACAGGAATTAAAAATTTCGTGTCTGTGCACGTTAAAAGAAAGACTGCAATTAAGTCGTTTGTAAACGTTTTCAAATTATTCAAATCTGTTTTTGTCCTACTCTAATAGAGCGAGAAAAAGGATGTAATGTGTTATGACAGTATTCAGGTACGCCACATTCACTCCCCCTCTAGTTGGCAATTACCGGAGACGCAAAAGTCACTGTCTTATTTTTGTATTTTTTTAATCGATCAGCTGATGAATTCTCTGGTGTAGATTGAATTGAAATTGTGTCGTCTTCTTTCGTGATAAAAACGGGCTTAAGTCGTTCCACAGAAACATTGGATTCTTTGTCGCCAATTTTTATCGTGAAAACTCGATCAGACAGACGTCTAAGAACTGGATACGGTCCTGTGTATGGTGGTTCCAATGGTTCCTTTACCATGTCGGTACGTAGAAGAACGTGAGAACAATCATTTATATTTTTCAACAAAAACAATGTTGTTTTAGCGTGATGATGAACTCTTGTTGGACAAAGCATGCGCATCTGCGTTAAATTAGCCAGTGCCTTGAACAGTGCGGATTCAAACTGCGAGCCCTGGTCGGTGGTGATGATTTACGGGCAACCAAAGCGGGACATCCATTGCGACCAAAATGCTGTTGCGACTGCGACCGCCGAAATCTCCGTTAAAGGTGTTGCCTCCGGCCAACGCGAAAATCGGTCAATCATCGTAAGGCAGTAGCGATAACCTCTGACCAGTGGCATGACAACAATATCTAGGTGGACATGGTCGAAACGATTATCTGGAACGTCGATCTTCAGTGGATTCAACTGGTTGTGGCGATGTATCTTGGCTCGTTGGCAAGGCAGACAACATCGTGCCCACTGGAGGCAATCCTACCTGATTCCAGGCCACACATATTTTTTTCCCACCTGGTGAAGTGTTGCACGACCACTGGGATGTGAAGGGCCGTGAACCGATGCGAAAACTTGATGTCGAAGTTTTTGTGGGACATATGGTCGAAGATATCCTGTGGAAATGTCACAATAAATTTCAACTTCAGGTTCCAAAAAGACTTCGTAGTTTTAATGAATTTTTTCCGTTCAGTTGGTTTTTCAGCTCGTCGTCTTCACTTTGCGCAGCAAGTAACTCGTGGATATTAAGAGATGTCGGCATGGTTATAGCACTAATTCTCGAAAATGCATCAGCAACAGTGTTGTCAGATCCGGCTACATGTATTATTTCGGTGGTGAACTGCGAGATATAATCTAGGTGCCGCAATTGCCTCGGCGAAGCCTTTTCTGGTTTTTGCGAGAATGCGTGGACCAATGGTTTGTGGTCAGTCCGGATAAAGAAATGCCTTGCTTCAAGAAGATGTTTAAAAAACTTTATTGCTTCATATATCGCCAAAAGCTCGCGATCATATGTACTGTAGTTTCACTCGGTCTGTGATAACTTTCGGGAAAAGAATCCAAGTGGTTCCCAGATGTTTCCAACTTTCTGCTTTTTTTACAGGCCTCGAAAGCTGCTTCCGTCTCGGTCGTCCACGGCACTTTTCTTTTGTAATTTTTCTTCTACTCATGTAGGAAATCGTTCAACGGCGCCTGAAGATGAACTGCATGTGGAATGCAACGCCGGTAGTAATTAAGAACACCAATAAATCGACGAAGTTCGCAGATGGATTCGGGTTTGTTGTAGCTTCGAATTGCCTCTACACGCTTCTCTGGTGGTTTGCAGCCGGATGCGGTGATGGTATAACCCAGGAACTCGACTTCACTTCTTCCAAAAATACATTTGTCAATGTTGATGGTCAGCGAATTTTGTTTGAGTTTTTGAAACACTATGCGCACGTGCTGCAGATGCTGTTCCATATTGTCGGACATAATGACAATGTCATCAATGTAGCAAAAAATAAAGTCGATGTCCCTGAATATGGAGCCCATAAAGCGTTGGAACGTCTGCGACGCATTCCGTAGACCGAAAGGCATGTAGAGGTATTCTATGAGTCCGAACGGTGCGAAATGGCTGTCTTCTTAATATCTTCATTTGCCATCGGAATCTGATGATAAGCTTTTATGAGATCAATGGTGGTGAATACAGTTTTGCCATACGATCTCTCCGCGAAGTCCTGGATATGAGCAATCGGATACCGATCTGGAACTGTTTGGGCATTTAATTTGCGGTAGTCGCCACACGCACGCCATCCGCCTGTCTTTTTCGCCACCATGTGTAGTGGACTTGCCCAGTTGCTTTTTGATGGACGACAGATGCCTACTTGGAGAAGATAGTTGACCTCAGCTTTCGCAGCAGCGAGTTTGTCTCCCGAGAGTCTTCGAGGTCGGTCGGCCACAGGTTGACCACTGGTTTCGATGTGGTGATTGACAGATATATGCATGTTGTGTTCACTTCGATTGCTTCGTGGTAAGGTGATACTCACGAATTCCGATAGCAGTTTGCAAAGCTCAGTGGAACTTCGCTGATCTCGGAAAACGTTAAGGGTAGAGATGCCATGGAACTTCGCCTGAAACAGCTCTCCCTTTGTCGTGAGTGACGTTTCGGAATCGATAAGTCGTTTGCCCTTCAGGTCGACTAACAAATTGAAGTGTGCCAAAAAGTCAGCGCCTATGATGGGAATTTGTACATCTGCAATTAAGAACGACCACCTAAAATCTCTGCGTAAACCAAGATCTAATTGGACGATATGCTCACCGAATGTTTCTATAGGCGTCTGGTTAGCCGCGTATAGTCGAAGGCTCCCGGTCTGAAGTTCATGTTTGACAAAATGTTTTGGAACTGCTGAAACCACAGATCCAGAATCGATGAGAAATTGTATGTTATGCGTTCTATCTAGGAGATGAAGACGGCTCTCATTGACGACAGTTGCTGATAGTAATTTGCTGCCGTCAACTGCGTGAGCTGACGACAGCGTCACTAGTTTTTTTCTTCCTTTTTGGTTGAGTTCGTGCCGGAACAACCAGGCTAACAATTTCTTGCCTGAGCGCCGAATCTCTTGTGATAAAAACACAAAACATCTTTGTCCTTCACCTGGCTTCGCGAACGTTAGTTGCTGCTGCTTCTGCCTCTGCTTTTGTCTCGTCCTCTTTCCATTTGCAGTTGATCTACTTTGTGAGCTAGTGCCTTTATAGATCGACTTAGCTCAGCTAGAGTTGTTGGGTCGTGAGACAGAGCAGCGACAAAAGTTGATGGTAAGCTGCTCGATGCTACAGAGGAAATTGACAAGTTTCTGTTCACCTCTATCATTCTGTCGGCCTTTTTGGCAAGCTTCTCAACGGTTTCTTCTTCCCATAGAGAGAGATGCGTCCTTATTGTGTCCGGCATTTTGCCCAGAAAGAGTGATTTGATTATTTTATCACTACAGGGATCTGGTGCAAGCCTCTTGATAAAATCGAGAATTTCGGACGGTTTTTTTCCGATTATCTCTCCACCCTCTAACATCCGACTCAGTTTTGACTCTGTCGACTCTTCAAATTTCGAAATTAATCGATCTTTTAAAGAATCGAATTTGTGCGAGTCTGGGGGACGAGTGATAATGTCTTCGACAGCTAAGAGGACGTCTTCTTCTAATCGTACGGCGACGAGATCAAATTTATCGGAGTCCTGAGTGATGTCACCAATCCGAAACGATCGCTCCACCTGGGCAAACCAAAGGCTTGGACTTGCCTTGTTGAACTTGGGAATGTGTATTTTGTTAAATTTTGTCACTAGAGAGTTTGTCTGAATTGGAGGGACTAAGAGTGTGTTGATAGGTGGCACGTTGAAGGAAGGTGCCTCTTGTTGCTCCCTTTTCAGCCGAAGTACTTCGTCCTTCAATGCATCTATTTGTTTCTTGTATTCCTCTTCCATTTCTCTAGTGTAAGCCCGTGTTACAACTCGGGCAGGTGGCAATTCCTCTCGCTCGGAATCTTCGGACATAAATTTGTATGTTTCTTCCTCGTTCGGGGTCACCAATTATGGGGTTATGTTGTTCCCACAGATAATAGAATAAACTTCCCAATAGTAAATTCTCAGAACGAAAAGAAATGAATCTGACGAATTCTTAAAAATCAAAATCAATATTTATTCTTTTCTTAAATTTACAGGAATTAAAAATTTCGTGTCTGTGCACGTTAAAAGAAAGACTGCAATTAAGTCGTTTGTAAACGTTTTCAAATTATTCAAATCTGTTTTTGTCCTACTCTAATAGAGCGAGAAAAAGGATGTAATGTGTTATGACAGTATTCAGGTACGCCACAGTTTATAACATTGTGGCGACATCTAGAAAATAATAGCGCATACAAGAAAACATAACCAACTTCACTCATCCTAAATATAATTATTACTTATTCTTCTTCGGTTGGACACACTGATTTGAGCAGCCAATCACCATTCATCTTTCATCATCATCATTCATCTTGGTTCTCCATTGTAACAATCTTCATCTTTTTATATAATTACTTCGTTATAATAAATATTAATAGTATTTAATTAAGTGGTCAATGTTTTATTATTAACATATATATGTTGCAATACATATCGAGAAATACAACATCTGTTTAAGTGTAAACCGACCTTAAGTCTCGGATCTTTTTATATTTATGTGTTCACCACGAGATGGCGCTATATTTTTTAACTTTGGCGTGTGTTCGCGCGAAAAACTCCGAAAAGGGGACCGGCCACTATAAAATCATTGGAGAGCGCGACGAGCAGTCGCATTTTTCTCATTTCAATTGTTAAAAGTAAAATAAAGTGTTGAATCCCCGAATTGGAGTCTTTTTTCTTAGTTTATTTTCACCCTAAAGATAAGTGGCAGCCGTGCGCCTAAACATTTGGTCCAAACGAACCGGATTTGCCACATTGCACCGCATATACCACGCCGCCCCACCGGAGCGCTGGTACCCCAAGTGACATACGCAACATTGCACCGCATATACCACGCCGCCCCACCGGAGCGCTGGTACCCCAAGTGACATACGCAACATTGAACCGCATATACCACGCCGCCCCACCGGAGCGCTGGTATCCCAAGTACATATACGCAACATTGCACCGCATATACCACGCCGCCCCACCGGAGCGCTGGTACCCCAAGTGACATACGCAACATTGAACCGCATATACCACGCCGCCCCACCGGAGCGCTGGTATCCCAAGTACATATACGCAACATTGTTCCGCATATACCACGCCGCCCCACCGGAGCGCTGGTACCCCAAGTGACATACGCAACATTGAACCGCATATACCACGCCGCCCCACCGGAGCGCTGGTATCCCAAGTACATATACGCAGCTATACGAAAGTCACGTACAACAACATCGTGACATATTCACTGTTATCGGCCACGTGGGCCACACACAGTTCTGTTCTGCCGCTAACGATACGCCACTCCATCGGAGCGCAGGTGTTCCGACGTCACCACACACCACAAAGCATTTCATCGAAATTGAACAGGAGCATTCATCTGCAAACAACGATTCAGCCACCAGAAGAAGACTTCCGGAGTGCAATAAAGAAGTGTAACAGGTACGTGAATTTCTCATTTGATCAAGTCATTTTCTTATAACATAAAATCAAAGTTTTTAAATTACATATAAAGTGTGGTTGGGTTTTTTTTCCATTTTCTTATAATATAATTACATACAAATCTTAAATTACGTACATATAACGTATGATTATTTGTTCGCATTTTTCTTTTTAATACGAGTGTATACGTGAGCTATATGTACCGATAGAGGTTACATTTCGTTCAAAAATCCATATTTGCACCGCGTGTTCCCATCCATCACGTGGGATTCGAATTCATATCCCGTTCGCCAAACTGCGATTCAGATAGAGACAGATTCTAAGTGCCAGTAGTTAGGAAGGTAAAGTTTGTTTTTCGCGTTTTCGTTTTTGTACTACGTGATTTAACGCTTTGCAATAAAATGATTGGATTAGATGAATTTATTCTTGCTAGCGATTTGCTGACAGAATTCCAACGTAAAGTCCAGGAAGTTCCGCTAGTAGATCAAACCCCAATCACATTGCAGAAGTCAAAGTCTGAATTAAAAGACTTATGGACGGAAATTAGAGACTCTTATATTTTCTGCGTGCGTTCGAATGAATCTCTATCAGAGGAGGATGCAAAGGCAATCAAACAAAAATATATCACGTCATCGGGTATTTATATCTCGTGTTTAAGTGAAATAATCGAATCTATTAGAAAGCTTGAGGTGATTCTTGCTGATTCGGTACACGAAGGTGCGAAAGCTAGCGATAAAGATGAGCCAAAGGTTTCAAGTGAAATAAACGGAGCACGGTCGAATATGAACGCTTCTTCAAGCGGGTGTGGTACGGACACACAGCAGCAGCAGCGTTCTGTTCAAGCTTCTGAGTTTATGACACATTTAAGTGTACCTGCTTGCGACACTGAAACGTTTTATGGCGATTATTTATCGTGGCCCTCATTCAGAGACTTGTTCTCAGCAATCTACATCAATCATCCCAAGCTAAGTGCCGTTCAAAAATTATTTTATCTCCGGTCCAAGACCAAAGGTGAGGCCAACAACGTTGTTGCCAAATTCCCGCTGACTTCTGACAGTTTCGATCTCGCTTGGAAATCCTTATCGGATAAATACGAGAACAAACGGATATTGATAAACAATCAGCTCAAAACACTTTTCAATTTACCCATGATCACTACGGAATCCAGTCAAGGAATTAAAAGGCTTCAAAGTAGTATAAACGATTGCATTTCTATACTAAAAGCATATCAAGTGGAGACCGAATCGTGGGGTCCGATTTTAGTATTTTTATGCTCGAGTCGTTTACCAGAGAAGACTTTGTCCTTATGGGAACAGTCAATTAATAAGCCTCGGGAGATTCCAGTCTGGTCAGAACTGGACACATTCCTCACAAATCAATACCAAATCCTTGAGACAGTCTCTGATATTAAGGAGGTGGGTGTCCACGATCATAAATCCAAATTACCAACATTTCCCAAAGGCAAATCTCATCATCAAGCTCTACATGTTCAAGCGAATGATATTAGTTGTAAATTATGCAAAGGAACGCATCCCTTACGACTTTGCCCCAACTTTTTACAACTTTCGATCGCAGATAGGTGGTCTAAAGTTAATTCACTCTCGTACTGTAGGAATTGCCTGGCTCATACGCATTTTGAAAAGAGTTGTCGTAGTCTTCACACTTGCATACACTGCCGTCAACGACATCATACTCTGCTACATTCTGCTTCTCCAACATCAGTCTCGAGTAATGCTACCCTTCCTACTCCCCCAACATCCGTTTCGAGTAATGCTACCATTCCTACTCCCCCAACATCAGTTCCGAGTAAGGCTACCATCCCTACTCCCCCTAGCTCATCACCTCAAGATCCCAACACAAATTTACAGTCCACTTCAACATCGAGTTCAATGCAACTTAACTCTCTCTTCGCCGAAAACAAGAAACGGGTCTTACTCGCCACTGCTCTCATAAAGATTCATCACCTTGGACAAAAGTTCATTTTACGCGCTCTTATAGATCCTGGATCCGAAGTTAGTTTTATCTCTGAACAGGCTCAACGAAGATTACGCCTTTCAGTTAAACCAATCCAAGCCGATATTACGGGCATAAGTGCTGTAGTAACTACGACTTCCTCAAAGATGTGTTCATTAGTTGTGGGTTCCACTTTATCAGATTCGGTAAACATAACCGCGAATGCTATTGTTCTGTCCCGCTTGACTGGTGATTTGCCCTCTTGTCTAGTGAGTCAAGGTGAGTTGTCCGGACCATTCGATCTCCAACTTGCCGATCCCAAGTTTTATGAAAGTTCTCCCATTGACTTCGTAATCGGAGCTGACTTATATCCATCAATCATCCTGGAGGGGGTAAAGTCTAATATTTTAAACACTCTAGTCGCCCAGAATACCATATTTGGCTGGATCCTTTCCGGTCCTCTCACAAGGGATACAATTCACTCGTATTCGACTCTTTTGTCCCATTTTTCGGAATCCTCTGTTGCACAGCAGATCGCAAAGTTCTGGGAAATTGAGGAGCTGTCTGATTCAAAGCCACTCTCCCCAGAAGATGAAATTTGTGAGAAGTTGTTTGCCGAAACCACCACTCGAGATGAGACTGGGAGATATATCGTGCGTTTGCCTTTCAAGAGTCCTATGCCCTTGCTGGGAACCTCGCGAGACATAGCTTTCAAGCAGCTCTTACGCATGGAAAGGGTGTTAGCAAAGGATTGCAAACTGCTGGTTAACTACAACGAAGTATTGCAAGAATATTTTGATCTCGACCATATGCAGGTCTGTTCATCCGCTGAACTTATTCGAAACCAACAGATTGCGTCATACTATCTACCCCATCACGCAGTTATAAAACCGGATAGCGTTACTACCAAACTTCGGGTAGTATTCAATGCCTCGAGTCCTTCCAGCAATGGTAGAAGCCTTAACGATCTCCTTCATGTGGGCCCGGTTTTACAAGCTGACCTTATGGTCTTAATTTTAAAATGGCGTCTATATCGATATGTTTTTAGCGCGGATGTGGAGAAAATGTATCGACAAATTCTCGTCCATCCGGAACATACGCCTTATCAACGAATCCTTTTCCGCGCATCTACTCTTCAAAAATGCGTTGACTATGAGCTAAAAACGGTTACTTTCGGTGTAAATTGTGCACCTTTTCTAGCGATACGTACCTTAAAGCAATTAGCGATGGACGTTGAACAGCAATTTCCTATGGCCTCCTCGATTTTGAAAAACGACTTCTACGTGGATGACGTTTTGTCCGGATCACATGATCTCGAGTCTGCATCTAAGGCTCAATCCGAACTTTTGATGGCCTTGGACACCGCAGGATTCTGTTTAAAGAAATGGACTGCGAACCATATTGCTCTTCTTAAACGGTTCCCGAAGTCCTTTCTTTACAATGAGGATTTTCTGCAGTTTGACACAAGTAGTGTCGTCAAGGCCTTGGGTATTCGGTGGAACGCTCATCAAGACTCATTTAACTTCTTTTGCAAAACCAACGATCGTGATAATTTGCTGACGAAAAGATCAGTTTTGTCGGTGATTGCGCGGCTTTTCGACCCTGTCGGTTGGTTGGCCCCGGTCCTAATAATCGCAAAAATAATCATGCAGGACATCTGGCGGGATGGGACGTCTTGGGACGAGGTATTAACGCCCCTAACGTGTCATCGTTGGCAGAACTTTTTTGCAACGTTATCAGATATTCAGTATATTCATGTTCCCCGTTGGGTACAATATACTCCCGACTGCCCATCGGAAATTCATGGCTTTTGCGACGCTTCCGAAAAGGCATACGCCGTCACTCTCTATTTTCGTGTTCAGCATAGTCTAGGAGATTGGTCTTCTCATTTGTTATGCGCAAAGAGTAAAGTAGCGCCCGTCAAACAAATCGCACTACCTCGATTGGAACTGTGTGGTGCGTTGCTCCTAGCAAAACTAGTGCAAAGCACCCTTCCACTTTTAAATCTATCTGATCCACAAGTCACCCTCTGGACCGATAGTTCCATCGTGTTAGCATGGCTTAGTAAATCACCCCACCTCTGGAAAACGTTCATAGCAAATAGAGTCTCCAAGATTCAAACATACGTTCCAAACTCTAAGTGGAGACACGTGCGTTCAGCTGACAACCCGGCGGACCTCGCGACGAGGGGGGTGCCCCCCAGTGAACTCAGAGTCAGCGACCTTTGGTGGAGTGGCCCTCAGTGGCTTAAACGCCCTCAGTCCGAATGGCCTAACACCATACTCTCTACCCCTAATGAGGACGATATGGAAAGTCGCCCGGTTAATGTCTGTCTCACAATGGTAGTGCCCAATCCTGAAATCATTTTTCAGAGATTCTCCTCTTGGCCCAGGGCCCTTCACGTTTTATCCTATGTTCTTCGGTTTCTGTCTCGGATCAGTTCTCGATTCGAACAGGTTTCTGGCCCATCTCTCCTTCTATCTCACGACGAGATAAAAGCCACCAAAAAGTTCATAATCCGCACCACTCAGCAGCTTTATTTCCGTAAGGAATATGACTGTCTTGTTCAAAACAAACCCGTCCCGAAAAAGAGCAGTCTTCTAAGTCTCAACCCCATGATCGACAAGGACCGAATCCTTCGGGTCAACGGAAGATTAGCTTGTTCTACTTTGCCTTATAACGAAAAATTCCCCATTATCCTGCCGTATCAGGCATCTCTTTCGACACTTCTTGTAAATTTTAATCATATCTTTTCCATGCATGGCGGCAATCAGTTGGTGATCCGCCTCGTTCAATGTGAGTTTTGGATCATAAGGATTAAAAATCTAGTTAAAAAATGTATCCGAGGATGCAAAATCTGTACGATCCATAAGAGTAAAGTTCAGACTCAGCTAATGGCTTCATTACCATCTGAACGAACTACAATCACTTCACCATTTACCTGTACGGGTCTCGACTATGCGGGTCCCTTCACAATCAAAACCATTACCGGTCGCTCCTGTCGAATTTCCAAGGCATATGTTTGCGTTTTTGTTTGCTTCGCCACAAAGGCCATACACTTGGAAGCAACTGGTGATCTCACCACAGCTTCCTTTTTGGCTGCGTTGAATCGGTTCATTGCCCGACGCGGCCTGCCCCGGACGCTCTATTCCGATAACGGAACGAATTTCGTCGGCGCCAGTCGGACCGTGTCTAAAGAATTCAAAACGTTCTTAAAAACCTTTTCCTCAGACGTGACGGATACGTATAAAGATCATAATTTAGAATGGAAATTTATTCCGCCCGGCGCTCCGCATATGGGTGGCTTATGGGAGGCTGCGGTCAAGAGTTTTAAACAGCATTTTAGAAAAATTGCCGGTGATTTTAAATTTACCTTTGAGGAATTTTCTACCCTCTTAGCACGAATTGAGGCTTGCCTGAATTCACGTCCGATATCCCCAATTTCAGAAAATGCCACCGACCTTCTCCCTTTAACCCCAGGACACTTTTTGCGCGGCGGTCCACTTCTGTCGCCTCCTGAAACCGATCTCAGCGATCTATCTTGGAACGTTATTAAGCGGTGGGAACGGGTGAAAGTTCTTCATCAGGTTTTTTGTCAGCGATGGAAGCAAGAATATCTCACACAGTTGCAAAAACGATATAAATGGAAATATCCAACTAGGGATATCGCGAATGATGACTTGGTTGTCATTAAAGATGAAAGGCTTCCTCCAAACGAATGGCGCTTAGGTCGAGTCGTAAAACTTTATCCGGGTCCTGATGGTAGAACTCGCGTCGCAGATATTAGAACTCAATCCGGTGTCATTACGAGACCCATCGTAAAACTTTGCATTTTAAGTGGCGATTCTTTACAATAGCGAGATAAATGGAAGAGGTAATTGCATATCCGACACACTTTGAGCTCGTGCCTTTATATCTTAATTAATTATTGATCAAATTTGAAGTTCATGAACTTGACTAACTTATAAGTTAACTATAGTATTTTTATTCTCATCTCTATCTAGATCTATTGAAGTCTTTATATCATATCCTTTGTATTGTACAACTTGACTAACTTATAAGTTAAATACATATTAAATTACTATTCTCATTTCAATCTATATCTATTCAAGTACATACTTGTATCATATCCCTAGTATTTTACAAAAATCTCATTTGATTATCTTACGGATAGATATTGTAGTTACTTGCCGTTTTGCACCTATTGTTGCAAGGTGGGCGGCAATGTTTAAGTGTAAACCGACCTTAAGTCTCGGATCTTTTTATATTTATGTGTTCACCACGAGATGGCGCTATATTTTTTAACTTTGGCGTGTGTTCGCGCGAAAAACTCCGAAAAGGGGACCGGCCATTATAAAATCATTGGAGAGCGCGACGAGCAGTCGCATTTTTCTCATTTCAATTGTTAAAAGTAAAATAAAGTGTTGAATCCCCGAATTGGAGTCTTTTTTCTTAGTTTATTTTCACCCTAAAGATAAGTGGCAGCCGTGCGCCTAAACAACATCATAACCCACATTGGTGACCCCGAAATTGAAACTATGCATTTTCGCAATGGTGGACGCAGAAAATAATGTTTTCGGCAGTTCTAGGAATACTGGAATCAGTGGTGACGCTCAACAACCCGCACGCATCACGGTGAAATTACCACCTTTTTGGCACGAGCAACCCGAAATCTGATTTTCTCAGGTGGAAGCGCAATTCCAAATCACCGGCACGAACGACGATTTGTCAAAATTCAACACAATCGTGTGCGCAATCGAACATCCTAGCGCAAGTGGCTGACGCAATAGTCTCACCACCGGATAAAGGTAAATACGAAAATTTAAAAAAGTTGATTTTAGAAAGGTTCGGAGACAGCGAGCAGCGAAAAATCAAGAAACTGCTGTCGGAGATCGGGCTGGGAGTCAAGCGACCAACACAGCTATTAAATGAACTACAGAGCCTGGCCGGATCGAAATTGAACGAAGAGTTCCTAAAGACATTGTGGTTACAGCGGCTACCAGTGCAAGTACGCGCAATCTTGCAAGCCAGCAACAAGCGCTTAAATGCTTAAGCCGTACTCGCCGACAAGATAATGGAGGTGGGAGATTTTGCCACCATCGCAGCGTGTTCCCAAACGGCTTCAACATTACCGAACAACCATCAACGGCAGTATAGTACTTTAGAAAGCCAAGTGGTAAATTTAATAGCCAAAGTCGACCAGCTCATTCTGTCAAGACGCGAACAACAATCTTCGCAGTGTAGGTACCGAAATCGAAGCCGTTCTAACTCCAGGACGAACCAAAGTCGCTCACCAAGTGCTACCGATACTTGTTGGTACCATCTGACGTTCGGCGAAAGAGCAAAAAGGTGCAGGCCACCATGTTCTCAGCAAATCGACAAGAATCCAAAAAACTAATAACGAAGTTGACCGAGTCAAACCCTGTAATACTCGATCAACAAATTCATCGCTTAAAAATAAGAGACAGGGAAACGGAAAGCCAATTTTTAATCGACACAGGCGCTGACATTTCGGTCGTGCCACGTACCTACGATGAACGTCAAACTAAACCAACGACAACTTTCCTCTTCGCCGCAAACGGAACCAAAATTAAGACCTACGGTGAACGTCGCATTTCATTAAATCTGGGATTACGCAGATCATTCGTCTGGAACTTCGTTGTAGCGGATGTGACATCACCGATTATTGGATCAGATTTTATAAAACACTTCGGACTGCTAATAGATATCAAAGGAAATAAGTTGATCGAGACGAAGACGGAATTAACAACGACAGGCGCGAGCCGCAAATCAGGTACATTGATATTAAAAACCTTCAATATTAACGATCCTTTTGCGTATCTTTAAGAGGAGTTTAAAGACCTAACATTGCCTAATCCAAACAATAACCATGAATCGTCAGTCTCACATCATATCGAGACTAGAGGAGCGCCAGTTTTCGCTAAACCTAGACGCCTTCCGCCGGATAAACTGCAAGCAGCGAGAGAAGAATTTCGTTTTCTGATGGAGAGAGGTATCTGCATGCCATCGAAGAGCAGCTGGTCAAGTCCACTACACATGGTGCGAAAATCGCATGGACCGTGGCGGCCTTGCGGTGATTACCGCGCCCTCAACGCGCAAACAGTACCAGACAGGTACCCCATACCGTTCATTCAGGACTTCTCAACGATTCTTCATAATAAGACCATCTTTTCAACAATCGACCTGAAGCGCGCTTATCATCAGATACCGGTTCATCCAGCGGACATTCCCAAAACGGCGCTAACCACACCATTTGGTTTATACGAATTCCGCTACATGACGTTCGGATTAAGGAATGCGGCCCAAACCTTTCAAAGGCATATGCACGAAGTCTTGCGCGATCTAAGTTTTGCCTTTCCATACTTAGATGATATTTTCATCGCATCGGAAAACGCTACCCAACATGAACAACATCTACGAGAAGTTTTTAATCGTTTGCGAACTTTCGGCCTTGTCATCAACCCGTCCAAATGTCATCTTGGAAAGCAGAGTGTTCGTTGGTCACACGGTTACGGCACAGGGTATTCGACCTACAGCAGAGAAGGTTCAATGCAAGCCATAATCGAGTTCCCAAAACCAAAGACCGTCCGCGAGTTGAAGAGATTCCTAGCAACTTTAAATTTCTACAGAAGATTTCTCCCGAAAGCAGTGGTTAGCCAAATGATACTGCAAGACCTCATCAGTAAACGAAATCTAAAAAACGACACAACACCCGTCTCTTGGAACGAAGAATCTTCAATTGCTTTCCAAAGCTGTAAAGCCGAATTAGCAAACGCCACCCAGCAGTCGACGCTCAACTATCCATCAACGTAGACGCATCCGATAAAGCTATAGGGGCTGTTTTGCATCAAATCGTCGACGGCAAATCTCAACCACTCGGTTTCTTCAGCAGACGATTAACGCCAACACAACAACGATACAGTACCTACGACAGGGAGCTTCTCGCCATGTACGAAGGCGTTAAATATTTCCGGCATGCAGTTGAAGGAAGACAGTCTCGTGTACTGACCGACCATTAACGTTTGCGTTTCAACAACGGTTGGACAAAGCCAGTCCACGACAAGTACGACAACTGGATTTCGTCTGACAATTTACGACCGACATCCGACACATTGCTGGAGTTGATAACGATGTAGCAGATATGTTATCTCGAGTGGATGCCATAGCTTTTACGAAGATCGAATACGAAGAACTAGCCACTGCTCAACAACAAGACAACGAATTGAAAACAGTGTTGCAGACAGGTAATTCGCCACACAATTCTTTGTGTCTTGCACAAGTTTTCTGTGACATATCAGCGGAAAAGATTCGACCCTGGGTGCCACTATCCTATCGTCATAAGATACTTTCCAACTGTCATCAAATGTCTCATCCAGGTGCACGGGCTACGCTCAAGATGATCGCAGAGCGTTATGTTTGGCCAGGCATGCGAAAAGATATGGCACAATTTGTTCAACAATGCATAGCCTGCCAGAGATGCAAAACCCAGCGGCATAATCGAACGCCACTAGCACAAAACTAACAAACACCTGAACGTTTTGAGCATCATCATGCTCGGATTAAGAGCGACATTCAAACCGGACATCCAAGCAACGCCAGCGGATTTAGTCTTCGGAACGACTTCGAGACTACCTGGTCAATTCATAATTCCCGATGCGAGACAAGTTTGCGAACACGAATTGCTACGAAATATTCGCGACGCTATGAAAAAGCTGACACCGAAACTAACATAATTTCACGACCGACAAGCAGTTTTCGTCCAACAAGAGATAAAGAACTGCACGCACGTATTTGTCAGGAACGACACCGTAAGAACTCCACTTCAGCCAACATATGATGGACCTTACGAAGTACTCAGCCGCAACGATAAATATTTTACCATCAAATTAAAAAATCGAAATAGAAACATTTCAATCGACAAACTCAAAGCAGCTTAGTCACCTTTTACATTGGCCGGGACCCGAATGTCAAGGAAAGGGAGGTGAGAAGTGCAGGGGGTAGCTCGCATCGGCTGGGTAGCGCAACCGAGACGAATTTTGCGTGTTCTCTTTTATCTCGTTTTGTATTTCCATTCACTTGCTTTATTCTTGTGTTCTCAGAGTTGAGTTCGTGTCGCCGGAGGAATTTTTTTTAGAGATTGTGTCCGGTGAGTGTTCTGTGTTTTATGGAAAGTTTTGAGTGGTCTCATGATTTAATCAAACATTTGATTTTACATTTTCAAATGCACGAAAATCTTTATAATATAGCTCATGTAGATTATATTAAAATGGTTAAGAATGCAAATTCAATTACTGAAATTCTGATTTTTCTTCCTTTTCTTAGGTAAATCTGGTGATGTTTTACAGCATTTAAGTAAATCAAGAAGTATTCGCTGGTCATTGCTACCGTCTAGATCCAAGACGTCAATAAAACCATAAATACACTATATCTAATCATTCAAAATTTCAATATTTTTTCCATGCATTTTAAAGACTTTTTTTGTTTTTAATTCTATACTGATAGCAACATCTTCCGAACACAGCGCGTTAAGAATGAAGGGAGAAAAGGATTCAATAGTCGGCTGCCGGAATCGGGACGTGTATAAGTACGGCCCGAGCCCAAAAGAGAATAACGATAAGTCAGCCGACCTTTCTCGGCCAATGTAAAAGCTGACTTACGTGACAACCAGCCATGACTCATCAGATACATCAGCGATGACAGCACACAGCCAAGACTTACAAGATATTCCAGCAACGTTATCAACCAACGAGGACAATTATCGAAATAGCGAACAGCGCCAGCATAGTGAGGAAACACGATGCGGACGACGAGTCAAGTTACCAATGCGTTACCGATGATAGCCTTTCCTCTAGGAGGGGAGTAATGTGGCGACATCTAGAAAATAATAGCGCTTACAAGAAAACATAACCAACTTCACTGATCCTAAATATAATTATTACTTATTCTTCTTCGGTTGGACACACTGATTTGAGCAGCCAATCACCATTCATCCTTCATCATCATCGTTCATCTTGGTCCTCCATTGTAACAATCTTCATCTTTTTATATAATTACTTCGTAATAATAAATATTAATAGTATTTAATTAAGTGGTCAATGTTTTATTATTAACATATATATGTAGCAATACATATCGAGAAATACAACATCATAACCCACAACATCATTCTCCTCTACTTCATTGCAGCTAAGTCTCTTCCAGACTTTAGGCATTAATAAAAAGGTATTCCTTTATTTTTTACATACATTTTAAAGCATTGGCTTAGTATTTATAATTGAAGTAAAAGGTTTTACCTTTCTCCAATAAATATGCATAATTGATAACAAAATGTCCGGTGTTACAATTATTCACAATTTTATATTTGTTTTATTGTGCTCCCATTACAGTAAATATTAAAATGGTTACTTAAGTTTTTTTTGTAGTAATAGGGCTGTAGTTTTATTAACTTCTTAGCCCCTTACATTGAATATAGAATAAGAAGTAACTCTTGTACGGCTCACTTTTTTATGTTTATTTTATTAAGAGAATGGGTAAGGTAAATAAATACGAATTGGGCTTCTACAAAATATCCGACTTAAAAGGAACAAATTTGAATAATAATAAAAAAAAAAGTTACGATGGACTAGCAGTACTCAATGACATTTCCATATGGTGTGTCTATTTCTCTTGATTTAATGAATTAATAAATTCTTCCAGTTTTTCTTGAATATGGCGTACTTTAACTGCAACAAATAACA